>MJUU01050718.1:37967-62794 GCA_002080025.1 Modiolus philippinarum | reverse complement strand
ATTCAGCAAGCTTCATTGGAGTACTCTACAATTTCTCCTTGGGCATCTGAGATATTTGTTTTGTCCTAAGTCTCACCGTTGTAAAATTCTTATGATACTACTTTATCAATAACAATTTAGTACACATGCATGTATTTTAGTAAAAATAAATGAAAAAATATGGCTTACATATTGATATACTTTTGAAAATATAGCTAGCTGTCTTTGATTTTTAAGTGCAAAAACTGAAAACCAATTTACACATAAAACATCACTATACAATTGTAGTTATGGTCATAATATTCGGACAATTATTTAGTTCAAATTGGCTGTAACAGTGTGTCAACACTTTCAGCTGTTATCGGATCAAGGCATTGAATTGTCAAGAAATTTTATGCAATGTTAAATAAACAGAAAAAAACCTAAATTGCAATTACAGGCCACAATAAGCAATCGATTTTAAATTTTAAAAAAACACAGAAGACAAAAGACAAACCTAAACAACTATAGGAACTCAATAGACCATTTTCCTATTTGAGTTAATGAATGAATCACTCTGCTTGATCTTTGGTCAACCGGAGCAAATTGCGTCACTGAACATTGTGACGTTGAAAAATCTATATTGTGACGTCAAAATTTTACGGGAAAATTCACCAACTGGTAACTCGTCTATACAGCAGGATTATGAACGGACAGTTACTGTATTGTCACAATTAGTGTTTATGAAACATTTAGTTTTTCGTTTCCCGACTCCCATCTTTCTCTCGAGTCATCAAGTCAAATACACGCTAATGTTTAGTCCAGATAGTTTTGGAATTTGCAACCTAGTTCAATAACAGTGTAAGTGTTACATTATATTTCCATTATATTTGGATGAAGATTAAAATATACAACAGATTGTGGTGAATATTAACTGTTCAAGCCGACTGCATAATTTGCTATAAATATCGATTTAACGGAATATTCATCTCACACTGTTGAGTATAATTATATTCACAAGTTTCATCACAGTATTTCAAAGTTTTTATATGATATTTCCGTCTAAATGAGGAAGATGAAAGCTGTTATTCAGTTGCATAATAAATATAAACATAGAATGTATGGCAATGAATTAGCGATATTTAAATACATACAGATAAAATTATGGAAAATATATTCTGTGTGTTACAGCCATCTGTATTTATCCGTTATCGGAACCAATTTGTTCACCGGCTAGATAAAATAGTAGATCCACACTTGGTTTATATTTTGAATCGGGCCACGAACAAGTTTTACTCGCTGAGTCCGGCTCAGTACAGGAAAAACACTAGAATCAGCCTGAGTTCCAGACCTCATTTGGACAACTAGTAGCACCGTTCCTGCTTTAGGCAACACAGTTACAGGACAACGTTTCTTCCTGTTCCCGGACAGAAGACAACAGAGTCACTCAACTAGGGTAACACCGTTCCTGGTTAAGGCAACACAGCTACAACTTGATTCGAAGCAACGTCATCATCATGAGTGTAAATCCGACAGATATGCCCGAGGAAGCTATTTCAGCAGTTCCGGACACCAGGGTTCGGACACTAACAGAGAAAGGACAAGTACAATATTCACAGACATGTGACAAATATTGTCAAGACATAGAGTATTAATGGACCATGCTTGACGCCCTGCTCCAAGAAGCAGACGATCCTCCTGCTAACTTAGGGGACCAGTTAAACCTGGGTAAAAAAAATGCACAAGCAAACACCAGGTTCCAGAAACAACTCAGTGCCTATAAACATGAATTGGAAGCATGTGCAACATTGTCAGGCTTCCGACAACAAAAGGTAGATGCCGCCCCGTGTAATCTACAGGAAACAAGCCAGACTCTGACGCCCAAGAAAATATCAAAGGCACCTAGTAGCAGCTCATCGTCCCACAACAGTAAATACCTTTCTGTCAAGACGAACAGACGCTTCCAGCCTGGTAAAACGTAAGAAAGTAAAAGCTGAAGCTCTCAAAGCAAGCCTTGCTTTCGCAGAAAAACAGGCCGCTTTATCAAAACAGGAAGTCATGTTAGAAGAAACAACAGCACAGAAGAGAGCAGAGAAGACATTGTTACAAGCACAAAAAGAAGCGGCTATGGCAGAAACAGAGGCTAAGATCTTGGAAGATGTTAATAGTCAACAGGAGCTGAAAGCGAAGAACAACGGAGTCAGCTCTCAATAGAGGAAGCAGACCCGCTTCAACGGGTTCAACAATATGTTGAAGAGCACTCCTTCAATGTAAATCTCGGTCTCTTACATTTCAGCTAAACAGAGATGCACCAGCATTTGAACCATCACGTCAGCACTTATCACTTGACACACCAATACCAAGTTCACATGCAGTAAACCTGAACGATGACAGGACTGTGAATCAGACTTCAGATATAACCAGATTCCTTCTCCACAAAGAAATTCATTTATTTGGTCTTACTAATTTCAATGACCGTGCTGAATCCTATACTTTGTGTGTAAAACATAGCTTCAAGTCAGTTGTTGATGAAGCCAAAGTGTCTGGCTCACAAGAGTTAAATCTCCTAGTAAAATGGCTCGAAGTTGAGTCTTCAAAACAGGCTGAAAGTATAAAGAGATCATGTGAGAATCTCACCAAAACTAACAAATAAGGACAGTGCACGTCTGTATGAGTTGTCCGATTTATTGTCGGAAATAGAACACATCAAAGAGAATCCCAAATTCCAGTCACTTCTTGGATATTTCGATTCTTCATCTGGGATAAGGCCAGTTGTCAGTAAGCTTCCTTATGGACTACAAGAAAAATGGACAACGAGAACCTCAAGTTATAAGTCGTCTCGGAATGTACCATTTCCGCCATTCACAGAATTCTCCAGATTCATTAGGGAAATGAGCATAATCAAGAATGATCCCGGAATCTGTTATGAACAAGAACAGCAAACAACTCCAATGTATTCTGGAAGAAAACCACCCGTGACCAAAACCCGGGTAGACATTTGGGGCACCCTGCCCCAGTGTACAGAGAATGGAGCACCAGACAGGTGCGTTTTACACAACACAAGACATTCATTAGACGAATGTAGAGGATTCAAGTCCAAAATCAATTGAGGAGCAGAGAGAGATCCTCAAACAAAACAACCTATGTTTTACGTGTTCCGCCTCTACAACCCACAGAGACTGCGGAAGCAAGCAACACGCCACTGCCTTACACACAATCAGGAAGGCATCTTCAGTTGGCCCCGTACAACATAACGGCGGGTTGACAGAACAGCAGAACGGCGGGGAGGCAAGTAATGCAAGCATTACTGACAGAACAGTTAACTCGTCTTTCACAGAGATCTGTGGAAGCAACACATGCAAATCATGTGCCAAGGTCATCCCTGTCAGAGTACATCATAGGGACAACTCCAACAAAACCATTGAAATGTATGCAGTTCTTGACGACCAAAGTAACAGGTCCCTGGCATCACCAGAGTATTTTTAATTCTTCAACATTGAAGACAAACCAGAAAATTATACCTTGACCACTTGTTCAGGTCGTATTGCCACCCGTGGCAGAAGAGCAAAGGTTCATAGTCCAAGCATTTAACGGACAAGAGCAATTAGAATTACCAGTTCTGGTAGAATGTGATTACATTCCAAGCAACAGAGACGAAATCTCGTCACCAGATTCTGCCAAACACTTTCCACACATGAAAGATATAGCTGGAAGAGTCCCGCCAATTGAAGATGGCAGGTAGATAATGCTGCTCATAGGAAGAGGCCTTCCCGAAGTCCATCATGTCCTAGATCATAGATATGGACCACCTGTATCACCTTTCGCCCAGAAATTAAGACTGGGCCGGGTAGTCACCGGAGAAATCTGTCTGGACTATCAACATGCAACTCCAGACTTATCTGTGAAGAAAACATTTGTCTTACCATCTGGCCAACCTACGACACTAAGACCATGTGAAAGTAAAATTTGTGTACGGGAACCAGATCCCGCTTGTTTAAATACTACAACTAAAACATTAGACATTTCCTTTGTTTGGGTTCTAGTGCTGCTGATGAGGAATTAATTTCCGAAATGGCCATACAGCTCATTAAAATTATTGCAGTTGGAGTTAACATATGTGTTATGGGCTCATGTTCATTTACTCCATATCCTTTCGTGAAATACCAGAATATGATATCTTTGTAAAGACCACAGACGACGACAAACCAGTAATGTCGTAAGAAGATAAATTATGTATGAAACAAATGGATAACCAGTTTGCAAGAGACTCCACAGGCAGTTGGGTATCTCCGTTACCATTTCGGACACCAAGACAACGACTGCCAAACAACAGACAACAAGCTGTTAAAAGAGCGGAATTCCTCGAAAACAGTCTGAGGAGGGACGTACTTAAAAGAGAACATTTTATTGAATTTATGAAGATATTAGACAACAACCATGCGGAAGTTGCTCCGCCATTGAAAGAACAAGAAGAGTGTTGGTATTTACCGTTGTTTGGAGTATACCATCCCAAGAAAACTGAGCAGATCAGGGGTGTTCGATTCCTCCGCAAAGTTCGACGGAGTATCCTTAAACAGTGTTTTGATGTGTGTTCCAGACCTATCAAACAGCTTACTGGTAGTCCTGATACGTTTCAGGAGAGAGATGGTTGCTGTTACTGCTGATGTTCAGCACATGTTCAACTGCTTTGTAGTGAGAGAAGATCACAGAAACTACCTTAGATTCCTGTGGTATAAAGACAATAATATTGATAAGGGATTGATAGAGTACCGAATGAGAGTTCATGTCTACGGCAACAGTCCATCCCCAGCAGTGGCGACGTTGGGGCTACGCAAGACAGTACAGACCGCAGAGCCAGCGTACGGCCAAGATGTTTTGTGACTAAAGATTTTTATGTTGATGATGGATTAACTTCGTTTCCAACAGAAGAAGAAGCCATCAAAATCGTCAAAGACACACAAGCAGCATTGAAGAAGTACGGAAATCTAAGTTTACACAAGTTCGCATCCAACAGAGCTGAAGTTATGTCTGCTTTTCCAACAAGTGATCTAGCCACAAAGTTAAAAAAATTTGGACCTTGAAGCCAACACCAAACCACTCCAGCGAAGCCTTGGACTGACACAGACATGTTCCCTTTTCAGCTGTCGCTGCACACGAAACCTATAACAAGACGAGGTGTATTTTCTACGATAAACACCATTTATGATCCACTTGGATTCTTTGCCCAAGTGATCATCCAAGGGAAGTTGATTCTAAGAAAACTAACTTCAACAACAGTTGATTGGGACGAACCAGTCCCTGATGATATTGCTTCAGAATGGGAAACCTGTCGAGATGAACTATAAGAACTAGAAACATTACATGATAGTGAGATTCGTCCTCATGTTTCTCCAGAGATTTCTGTCGCCAAAACACTCGAAACACCAGATAATCCTAACATAGGTACTCAGAGATTCCAGCACTTCTCAGCCTGGAGTGCCCTTATACGTGGAACTGCATTCCTGAAACGTTCTTCAAAGCTTGAACCTATCAACACGTTTCTTCAAGAAGCAGAAGACTTCGTTATATCAACAGTACAACGAGAAGATTATAAAGAAGAAATAGACTGTACAAGTCACAAGATACTTATTGGCAAAAGAAGTTCAATTGCCAATCTCGGTCCGTTTTTGGATGAAGAAGAACAAACATCCAGATACTTCGGATATTCCTGTTACAAGAATGTTTACAACTACAACTAATTCCTTCATAGGAAGTGGAAGTCTCCAGCTCATCTGACTCATCTGAACCTGGGTAGCGCTGTATTCTTTTTTACCGTAATTATCTTTTATCTGTTAATTCAAGACCAGTTAACGATCACCGAGATAATTCTTTTGGTGGAAGATTGTGAATAAAATGTATATAATTATATTCAGTGAATATTGTGATAATATAATCAATTTCTGTTGTTTATTTAAAAGAATAGTGATATCAAGTAGATATCAGACGGGGAGTGTATTGTCACAATTAGTGTTTTGTCACGACAAACCTTGAGAAATTCTAAATTTGTGTGTATGAAACACTTAGTTGTTCGTTTCCCGACTCCCACCTTTCTCTCGAGTCATCAAGTCAAATACACGCTAATGTTTAGTCAAGATAGTTTTGGAATTTGGAACCTAGTTCAATAACAGTGTAAGTGTTACATTATATTTCCATTATATTTGGATGAAGATTGATCTATTTAAAGAAAATACACAACAGATTATTGTGAATATTAACTGTTCAAACCGACTGCATAATTTGCTATAAATATCGATTTAACGGAATATTCATCTCACACTGAAACATAAAACTGTTGATTATAAATATATTTACAAGTTTCATCACATTATTTCAAAGTTTTTATATATGATATTTCCGTCTAGAAGAGGAAGTTGCATAATAGATATAAATATAGAATGTATGGCAAGCAATTAGCGACATTTAAATGCATACAGATAAAATTAAGAAAAATATATTCTGTGTGTTACAGCCATCTCAACTGTATTTATCCGTGCATACACCGGAACCTTATGTATGATATTACACAGACACACGTCAGATTTGTGTTTATTTATGCAAATTATTATGTATTTAAATATGTTGACATTTTACTCATAATCAGGGTAGCATACATTGACTTTAAATCCTCGTTATTTTGGACACATAACTTATGATTGTTAATATTGTATTTATCAGGTTTTTACCAATTTGTTCACCGGGTAATCAAAATAGTAGTTCCACACTTGGTTTATACTTTATCCCGTTTACCGCAATCAAAATACGAATATTACGGAGAGCTTGTCTAAATAATAACTTGATTTCTGCGTTTTTTTTCAAGGAGGGCTTGTCTAAATAATTACTTGATTTCTGTTTTTGGGGGGAGTGATGTATTATATTTCTTTGTGTTTTCTACATTTTCTCAATTGTATCAATTGTCTCCATCTATATGACTACCTTGATAGAGCTCGGTTACTTACATATAGGCTAAGTAAGGGTATGTTTACCATAACTTAAAGTCATCACTACAGAAGTTTTACGATCGACATCACGATCTTGTTTCCTAGATGACAACAGATCTTTCTCTTTGACAGTAAAGTATGTTTTTCCTGTACTGGATTTGACTTTTCTATCCAAGTTGGCATGTTCAACACGGCGGGTGTCTTTAAAAGAAGCAGGAGATACTTACTCTACTGGTGTACCTATTCTCACCCATGGTTTTCATTGGGTCCGTGTTGTTCATTTTTATATATGAGTTTTTGTTCATTTTTGTTTTCTGTGCCGTGCTTATGTTATCCTTCGGTATTCTACTACCGTTGTTTTATGCTTTTGTTTCTTTTGTTTTTCCGATGTTGCTATTGTCCTTGGATTGTTCGTTTTAAATTGACGGGTTGGTCCTCACTTACTGTTCAATCTGTTTAACCATTCTTATGGACCAATCATGGATATTAATTTCAAGTTTAAATTTTGTCCATATTTTTTGTGTCGATGAATATTTCTTCGTTTTTCTTTTTGCTGCTGATGAGGCATGAATTACTAAAATGGTCGTGCACCTCATTGAAATTGATTTTGAAGGAGCTAACAAATGCTTTGTAGCCTTGTGTGCATGTGTGTACATGTATGTCCCCTTTTGAATTCATTTCACATGTTGATTTTTACTTCACAATCAAACCCTTGATTTAATTTGGAGTCCAGAAATTAAGTCCAACTATATCATGGAACTATAAAGTCATATTAACAAATTCTTCAAAATGCATATTATTTAATACACGTGATGTTAGCAGTTAAATTGTATATGTAAATTCTACATCATATCCTGCCATCTCTTTCTTGTATAACTCATCAAACCGTTCATTCTGGGAAACAGTGAACCAGTTTTTCCATCCTCCAATTATTTCTGAAATAAAAAAAATGCAACACAGGTTTAGATCAACCTTTAATATTGTTTTTCTTCAGTGTTTTAAATATCAACTCGTACAGCAATATAAACACCAATTATACCTTTCAATTTGTAATTAAACATATTAAATCTGACCATCATAAAAACAACATGTATATTTATCCCATGATGCCATAAAATATAATCAGATATCAGATTTTTATTCTTCTTTTCCAAAGTCAAGGCTCAAATTCTTTAGTGAACCCCACCCCCAGTTTGAATTATGAAAAAAGACTTTTATTTTTACAGATACCGAAGGGTCAAGGGATAAATCAGTTTTCTACTCGAAAAAAATGTTTGTGTTTGCAAAATGCCAAAGTTATTGTATATCATTCATTGTCCTTTCACTATCAGGATATGCATTTCGATAAATGTGTTTGTTAAAAAAGGTTGAATGTAATTTCAGAATATCTATCAAAATAGAGCGATGAGAACACATTCAACATTGACATTGCCGTATTGTCGAAATGTTTATGTACCCCATAAACCGTATTAACCCTACCGCTGGCTTTTGCTAGTACCGGCACCAAGTCCGGCTGTTCCGAGTTCCTATCGTTGTTTATGATTGTCTTTTGTCTTATTTAAGAAAAATGAAAGGATATGGAGTGAATGTACATGTGACAAAAACGCACACGATACATAGAAAAATCCAGTTTATCAAGGACAGGGCTTTTATTCCTGTTTACATCTTGATGTCGCCTGAAGGTCTTCAACTAGAGGTGAACAATATTCACCCCCTCAAGCGAGATCAAGAAGGTCCCTAGCGTGCACTTCAGCGGTATTCTTGACAAAAATTATATCAAGGTCACTCCCTTGCTCCCCACCCGCCATGCAGTGCCAACTTGGGCGATGCTCAGGGTTATCCAGCTGAAAGCACCAGGGTTACAAGAAAAGAATAAAAATGTTGACCAACATCGATCGCAGCTAAAATATGTCATTAAAGCAACACATGTCGGGAGCGGTCATGTGTTTTTTCTGTGTAGTTCCCTAGCATATAGTGGCATGTAATTATAATTTTCAGCCATTTTAGGTGTTTCATTTATTACTACATTTGGTATTTCTTCCATGTGAAAAAGTAATAAAACATTGTGATCTAAAACAACTACACCAGAATACCGAAGGAGCATAGGATTTGCATTTACAAACAAAGCTCCGATGGAGCTGAAACTCGAAAGCTCTGAAAATCTTTACGTGGCAAACAACGGCAGTAGAATACCGAAGGAACAAAGGAGTGAAATGCACAAAAATCGAAGTCCAAAGACAGGGCAAAAACGAGAACACAGAAAACAATGACGCTAGAAACAAAAACAACGACGCAAAACAGACACAAAGCACAGAAACAGAAATCACAACATTTAGATCAAAGACACTCACGGTGTGAACTCCAGTGAAACTGAGAGTGACATCAGGTGCTCCGGAAGGGTAAGCATGTCCTGCTCTGTAAACAGCACCCGTCACACTGCAAGTGAGGCAAAACTTCGTAGTCATCCAAAGAACTGCTGCATAGAGATAACAAATTAATATGCTTTATTGGCCTAAGAGAACTGATTTGATCAAGGGGAATAGAAAGTACAATTTATCAAAATTTAATAAAAAATCACAGGCAATTCCATAATCACGTGAATATGATCGAAATGGGTGATTTTCCTATGGGTGTCCAGTTCAACTCATGTGCTAAATAGCCAATCGAGGTAAAAAATTACATTCGCCGATTTGAGAACTGATTCGACAAACACGAACAGAAGGTACAATGCATATATTAAGTTATTCCGTACTACTTTACGTGAAAATAATCGGGATGTGTGATTTCGTATGCATGTCGATTCCATAGCTATAAATACACTTGACACAGGTAAGCAAATGTTATTTTCATCCTTGACAAAGTTCTACGCTACTGTATTACTGAATTTATTCCAAGAGACAGGCACGTAAATACTGAGAATATTTATGGACTGTATTTTAATATCAATTCTATATAGCAACACCGTCAAAATTCGACTCACAAAAAAGGATTTTAAAAGAAATTTACGCACTATATTTTGATCGGAAGCATGTAGCTCTTCAAATACGTTAATACGCCTGAATCCTCACGAGACTTTCTCGGATGGTTTTAACAATTTCCGCTTTCGGCTTACGATTTAGAAATCAAAGTCCACAGACATGGCCAAAAAGAGTACATAGAACAATTCGTAAAGAAACAATAAAATAATAACGTTTACTGGAAGAGTTATTTGTTAAATATAATACATTTAATACAAAACAACGATTGTAGAATAAAAATGTTAAATTGTCCTAGAACCCCTATTGTACGACACACATGGATTTTTTTTTTTGTTTTTGTTCTCTAGGAAGAGATCACAAAGTCGTTTTCATTTCAGATGGCACAAGACTATGAAACTGACTTATTAGAATTAATAGAAAAGTAAAAATATCTAACAGGTCTGTGAACAATGAAATACTGAAATTATGTAAATTTAGTTTCTGTGGATGGGCATTTCGTCAACTTGTAACTCTCCCTCCATTCAGATCTTATTTCTGAATGTGAGGAAGTGTTGTTTTTCGCTTTGATATATAATTATTTGTACCAACAGATATTAAAAAATGTCGAGTATTAGTACTTTACCTTCTCGAAATATAGTTGACTTCCCCTCTGGATTAAGGCATGTCGTTGCGTCTTTCTTATTGCTCTTTAGCTTTTCAAAAGAACATTTATTAACTACTTCTCGGATGAATTCTTCAGCAGTCGGAACGTTATGAAAATTAGGTAAATGCATTACGGTTTCGTGTGGTCGCTTAAAAACAAATATACGAAATGCATTCAGTTACCGTATTTGGCTGAATTTGAATCAGTTCACATAAAATAAATGTTATAAGAAAAGTGCATAGTAGTTTTGCAAACTCTATACCTAAAATACTTATTTTATCTTAGTTATAAACAAATACTTAGTTCTGATAGTCACTGTATAAGTAGACAGAAAGGGGGCTTTGATTCATTATTTTTTGATTGCAGTCCTTTCTTAAATCTTACTTATAAATGTACAAAAGAATTTCAAATAGTAATATCACGGAATTTTAACGGAATTTGTTCATTGGATTCTGCTGACCTAAGCTCTTACCCGCTTTGGCAATTAATTTATTGTTTGTTGACGATCTCGAATCCATGGGTTACATAACACGGGACGAGACATTATTCTACAACATGGAAATAATTCCACTCAAACTGGTGCTGAGGTCGTCTTGAACTTAGTAGAGCCATAAGCAAAGCTCATTGTTGAAGGCAACATGGTGACTCCAAGATGAAGATCAACAATCAAAGCGTTGTTCCAATGTTTGGTTTAACATGAATTTGTAGAGACTTTGTCGCATGTGCATTTACTCTGTATCCTTTCATTGTTGATATCAACAGATTTTGGCTAACTTTTGTCGTTTAAGAATCATAAGAGCCAAGTTTGGAAAAAACTCATCTCAAATTTTAAGTACCGTACCACTCCCAGATTTAATCTACCAGGGCTTGTTTCTTAAATTTCTCTGTGCCATTACTCTAAATATTATTATTTGTCACACCATTATGGGATTTAGTCCTCTCTGATTGATCTTGATGAAGGATTTCAGAATTTTTAGAGTTTTTAGAACTTAGAGCTGAAAGAAATATCCGAGAATAAAATTCTTAAAGAACTTCATATTCATGTGTCAGTCAAAAAGCCTTCATAATACCATCTTATCATTATTACCTGTTTAAATTGTTCATAATGTAGTAATAAAATACTATCTGGAAAACTCATCTTCGCTTACAGTCATTCTTTAGTATCGCTGAACCAACCTCCATATAAATCGCCTAAATGGAAGTTATAAATTAACGAAAAAAAATGACATATCAGGTTTAACTCGAAAAAGTGAGTTAACATTTGTTTTATCGAGGAAGAAAATAATTTGTTAGTTTGATTTTAGAATTTGCTGATCTTGATGAATAGATTATTTGTCTTGCAAATAAAGATATTAATCTCTCACAGGATACGGAACATGTCTTGGGCTGTATATATTATAAGGTATCTACCTCCAAATTACAATAAAAAATGAAGTAAGTAAACATTAGAAAAAGTCCCTACAAAAGCATGGTGAAATCAAGTAACAGAACTACGCTTTCATCGTTGTTCGTCATCTAACACTTACCATGAAACCTTCAACAATGAGCTGTGCTCCTACCACATTGTAAGTTTAACAAGTCACTAACACTGGTTTGGGCGGAATCCACTGCAAAAAAAAGTCGAACGACGCTACATTTATGTTGTTTTACCCATTGATGCGGGGTCGAAACAAACATTTACTGACAAAGTGATCTTGCAAGACTGTCATCTGTAACCTTACAAAAAGACTCACAGAAGACAATAACAACATATAAACAACCATAGGGCACTTATCGAGTAAATTGAAATAAAACTTGGCATAATAAAATAGTGAGATATGACCCATATCAACAGAATGGTCAGACTAACAATTGGAAAAAAATCTCTTTAAATACATGGTATAATCAAGCAAACAAACAACACTTTAATTGTTGCTCTTCATCTTGAAGTCAGTATGAAAGTATGATAGTATAACAAAATAAGATGTTCTTTCAAGAATAAGTACACCATAACTGGAATATATAAAGACCATCTGTTTAATGTGCCTACATCTCATGATTTTATCATGCCAGGTTTTCTTACTATTGGCTCGATGAGTGCCCTGTGGTTGTTTAAACGTTGTGATCGTCTTCTATTAGTCTTTTTGTTGGGCGATGACAGCAATACGGGACATTTGAGTCGTGTTCATCCGGAAACAAATCTACTATTATACGAAAAAATCAATACATCAATACCTTGAAAAGGAATCACTAATTAATGAACACTGTTGAGCTAAGGGTGATTTATATTTAATCACTTTATAGCGCTTCAGGTTGATTGTTTTTCGTCAATCAAAATTTAGTTAAATAATTGTAAGTTGGACAAATGATTAGTTTACTTTCATTTCATAGATAGTTTGTTTTATTTATTTCAATAGATCAGGAATCCAGTGATCCTTCTTACTGGTATTTTAGGAGATCGTTTCCGCCTTCAATTACACGAGAGTTCCTATCTCGAAAGTCCCGTATTGTAAGAATACTTTGCCAGTTAAGTTAATGTTTGTTGACGACCCAGCATCTATGGGTAAAGTTACATGGATGTGACATTGCCCGACATTCTAGCAATGAAGTCCGCTCAGACTGGTGCTATGGGCCGTCTTGAACTTACTATGGGATATGAATAAAGCTCATTGTTGAAGGCCTCATGGTGGAATTAAAGATTAAGAACAACAATGAAAGCATTGTTTCATTGCTTAGTTTTCGCATGTATTTGTAGATACTTTGTCTCATTTTCATTGACTCCATATCCCTTCTTTGTTAATGTATTACATATACTACTCAACAAAAGAAGTGATACACAGTTCATTTTGTAAATATTTTTGTTTTTGGCAATTTTAAGTTTTTATTTTAGTGTATAAATGAATTCAATGCTAAAACGCATTTATTGTTCTATTTTTAAATCATTTCCGAAACGGATACGATGAAAATCCGGAATGGATGCTTTTCACCATATGATCGAGTTCACCATTAACTGGTGAATTATTTTATTTGTTTGATGTCAATAATTGGGGCACTTCATCAGGTTAACAATTTGCCATCTTAGAAAGTGGAAAACAATGTCTCATTTCGATGCCCCGTTCAATTGAAAATCAACGCTGGCAAGAACTTAGCGGTCAGATCGTCGATCTTGATTTTTCCCCTCGCAATTCATTGTAAGATGAAAAGAAGAACAAACTAAAGACCATTGGTCAATCTAAAGCAAATTTTTTTTGCAGTTGGAGTTAACATATGTGCTATGTTCATCTTCTCCATATCCTTTCGTAAAATGCCAATCAAAGGATAAAATACGTGTCAGCAGTTTCGGTGAGACGTCGCAACCTCAAGATCGCATAGCAATCGTTTGAAACTTCGGAGAACGGTAGATGAAAATGGAAAATAGGCCTGAGGTATTCATGGTCGCCATAGCAACAGAGGTTTGAAATCAGCCGGTGCGAAAATATGATGGTTTGTTAAACAGAAAACTTACGTATGCAAACAGAAATTTGAAGAGCAATCTTGACCGTGATCGATGACGGTGCAGAAATTATAAGAGACATTTTTGGGCTCAATGTTCATTCTTAAGTGCAAAAAATACATTTCGTTTACTGCTTATGGTTTTTTGCTAGAAAGTAAAATATCATTCTTGATAAAATCTTTGTATCGTTTCTTTTGTTGAGTAGTTTATAGACCCACAAAAGCAGCGTAAAGCAAACATAGATCAAACACCTATAAAACCCCTCAAAAGAAGCCTAGGCTGACTGTGAGAAGGGACATATTTTTGCATGGTATGCTGCTCCAGAGAGCTTCGTAGTAACCTTTTCATACAAATCAGTTAAAAATTCGATTTAAGTTTCGCGCAAGCCTTGTTAATTTTGTTCATATATCAGGCTATTTCAAAGTGTATTAGATATTGGTGTTTTTTTTTGTTCTTTTTTCTTTTTTTTTTGTTTACTTTGACAAAAAAAAAACGTGGATTTTTTAATTTCATTTCAGTCCGAATTGCACTGATAAAGAATAGTATCAAGGAACTGATTTAATTGCAATAAGCTCGTTATGTTATTGATTTATATATTTCCGATTTTCTTCTTTTAACAAGACGTGCCTCAAACAATTTTAATACGTAAAGACCATTGCTGTTCTTTCAGACATTAATTAGTAATCAACACTGGCGTTAAAAGTTAATGTTTTGAAGTGCAAAACATATTGTAGAAATCTCATTGTGTATTTTCATTTAATAATTACCAGTTCCTACAACAAAGAGTTCGAAATAATCATTCCATGTCCAATCTGGAACTCCATTTTTCCCCTGCATGAACAAGTATAAAGAAACATGGCGATCCTTTGGGTTTCTGTTGAGATAAACAACTCTGTAGCCATTTACTATATGTTTTTGTGGAAAATACCGGAACGGCATATGAGTATGGAAAAATCTAGGCTTTGGCGACTGTGAAGCCTTCTCTCCAAAATCATATCACGTATATCTCCTGCTTTATTATAGCTTGTCTCTTGTGACAGTAACATTGAAATTATTTCATGTACCCAGTGTGTACCTGGAAAACAAAATAAATATGCAAGTGATTATTAACAAAAATTGTAAGGACATAAAAGCTCATGAAACTTTGACGATCTGTACATGTATATATGTGTTTGATTTCACAGTTGTATGGCCATTCTATGTTTCATAAAGGATAGTACATTGACAAAATTAATCACACGACAAAACTTTAAACTCACCTATTATTAATAACAAAAGGTGGTCTGGATTTTTTTAAGTATCACGTGCTACACCAATGAAATGCAAAGAAACGCCAACAGTGTTGTAGTTCATGAAATATTATTTTGGTCCATATTTTTTCTTATGAGCGTATGATATCTTTTCTATTGTTATCTAACAAATAATTTGATTTTGAATTGATATAATCCGTTGCAAACCCGAAATTGTCAAATTTTTACTGAGTTTTTTAAAAATTAAATTTCTATCAATCCTTCACTACAATTAATACATGTATAGCGAAGATAACAGGAAACACCAACAATTGCCAAAAACTACAATCACATGCAACAATTCACCAGAAAACAGCACAAAAAAAACAAGAAAAAGGCAAAATACAAACGTACACAACGATAGAAACCCGGGATATCCGGACTTGGTACCATCACTAGCAAGAGCTACCCAAACCTCCCCTTTCCCTAGTATAATAAACATACGAATAAACCCAATACAGTTAGACCACTAACTCCAAGACGACAATCTTGAGAAGGCAAGAATAAGACAAAACGTAATTTAGAAAGATGGGTCAAGGAGAGGTCGCCGCTAAACTTTGGGCTATCTCAATTAAACCTTTTTGCGAGAAATTTCTTCTCAGTTTTTAAAAACCCAAAATATAAATTCGGTAATTCTGTCCGTAAAAATGTTTCCTCTACAATGAAAAAAACTCGAATAGAGTTAGAAATTATCTGTACATTTCATATTTTTTTAGGTAGCTTAATTCGAAACATGATTTGAATTTTAAAAAAATACAATGTATATTTAAACCAATATTAAATGGGGGTAACAACAAAATTACCTAACAGAGAGGTGAAGAGCAGAAGTCCATGAGACAAAATACAAATCATTTGGACATTTTCCCCGAGATTAATCACTCACAGTGTGACGGGTGCTGTTAACAGAGCAGGACATGCTTGCCCTTCCGGAGCACCTGAGTTCACATTGTGAGTGCCTTTGTTTTGAATGTTGTAATTTCTGTTTCTGTGCTTTGTATCTGTCTAACGTCACCGTTTTTTTTGTGTGTTGAACGTCATTGTTTTCTATGTTCTCGTTTTGGCCATGTCTTTGGACTTCGATTTTTGTAAATTTCACTCCTTTGTTCCTTCGGTATTCTAACCACGGACAAAATTGTTGACCGCAATGGTCCTGACTTGGTACAGGCATTTCAAAAGAAATAGTGGGTTCAACCGGTTTTATGGCTAGCTAAACCTCCCCTCCCATTGCAGTAGTATCCTTAAGCAACTCAAAAGCACTTGCTATTGAAAGGTCGTAAACAGTCAGTTAAGAGAAATGATCATCCCAGTATTAAGTAANCGTATGTGCAACGTCAACACCAATTTCAATACACATGTAGCTAATCTAGTAAAATGTAACACAAAAACTCTAATATCACATTCAAATGCAACAGTAGTTGGAAATACGTGTGAAGCAAAACTAAAACGTGAATTGAATTAATACATTTGTAATAAATGCATTCAGCGGAAAACATATTGAAACACCTGAAGCACTTTCATAACATAGATTTAAAATCAATTTCTAATTTTACCATAACTCCAATGTCGCTTTTGTTTGAAGCTCATTTATATTGTATTTTGACAGCAATATCAAAAAATAACACGAATGCAAAATATTATTTAAAATATCTTGAAAAAATGAAGCAAACTGAATATGTACATAAACTATTATATAAATTTAGCATTGCGATGAGGTCAATACATGGATTTATAGACCTGAATAGTACATATTTGCCTAGGACGTAGTCCGAGGTCAATTAATTCTAATCATCTAATAACTTGTTATGATATATTTGCATTGAGATAAGCATGATGTTTGATAGGTTATCACAAAAAATATGTTGTAAACCTGACGTTTCCAAATCGTCGTGTGAATATTATACTGTTGTATATCACAATTTCCTGAAACTGAGAAAAATCGACTTAAAGTTTGAGGTCTATTTTTTCCAAACTGTTGGTAGAAAGTTGCCTCAAAGTTTCAAAACGACATTTTGTACATAAAAAGCAAGTAAAATTAATCTTTTAAATGAAGTTAATTCATTACATTAAAGAAGTAATTCCCCCCTTTTTGGCTGTTGTAACATTCTGATTTTCAAAATCTTACTTTAAAAACACAAAAAATGTTATAAGTCCTGGAGATGTAACATTATAGCAACTACAGTATTGAACTTTCTTACGATTTCGCTACCCGGATGTCCATGCTTTTCTAATGGACAATGGAGATATAACAACGGGGGTACCCTGAAAATCATACAAAAACTCACTAATGTAGAGTGATCTCACCGTAGGGAGATAGATCAGTATAAAATTAGCCGAACTGCATTGTTATCTCCAATTTTTCAAAAAGTGGAGTTATTTATACTATAACTAATCCGAGATTATGATTATCGCATAATATTCAACGAATGATCGAACAACGCAGTAATTCACGAATGCGCGCAGCGCATGAGTGAATTACAGTGTTTTTCGATCATGAGTTGAATATTTTCGATAATCAGAATCTCGGATTAGTTATTGTTTTTATTATATAGATCAGTTCTCTCATAATTAATGGTTTGATTTAAGATTCTTTTCATGAACTACGTTTTCCGTGTTAATCCGCAGAGACGTTTACTTAAAAAAAACGTTGACGACGTCTATTGTGACTTCCTAGAGTGAAATTATGGAAAATAATTTCACAGTTAATTATCACTTTTCTTTCACTGAGAAATTTCAATCTTTCACCGTCATCTATATAATAAAACAGTATATTATTCACACGACGAAATATAGAGCGTCATGTTTTTAAAAGATTTTACAGAACAACATGTGACGTCAAATGTAATGAAATAATGAGATAACTTATAACTGAATTTTTTAATACTAGAATCACCTACCTGACTTCATAAATGTAGCAAAAATAATGTCAGATTTCCATGAGTCAAATTCTTTAATGTCTTGAAGACGTTTTGGAATATTGTCTTTCATCCCCTGAACATTTCGAAAGTTGTGACCTTTGTAGCGCTTAAAGGGATAAAATGTGATGGCTTCTCTGTAAAAAATGCAATTAACTATCAGACGACGAATTTTTCTACTTAAACGTTTATGAAAAAAACATTATATCTTTGTTTTTGACCTAGTTAATCAGTTACAGAACACCGGATTTTAAATAAATAAAATTACAAGGGAACGGAAGATCCGTCCTTGGGAGAACTCGAAGTAAACGAAATAAACGAAATTCTTAAAAGTTATCGGACAATATTCAAAATCATAGACATATAATTTGTTTACGTTTATATCGACAAGTTGCAATGGGGAACAACATTCTGTTATCTCCCTGTACCAAGTTAGTTATATATATTTATATATTATATACTTGCATTTTATTACTTTTTGTTCATTTGTGGTATATATTTCGTACCTGTAGTTCAACTATTGGAGCTTTGCATACAAACTGAGAATATAAGGCCTCTTGAAATTAATAGTGTGTGTTTAATCATTAGTCCTTAAAGAATAAAGATTCACTTCAAATTTTATTTGAAGGTTTCAAAAATATGCTTCTCTGGTTTTGAATTAAGTATAAAAATTATGTTGCTTACTTGTCTATGTCTTCTCCCAGGTTCATCTTATATATATATATATACCTGAACACTAAGTAGACACATTAGAACATATTCATCAAGATTGTTGTGACATGTAAAATGTTATTTGATAATATCACCGTATCTTAACTTTAATGCCCTAGATTTATAATAAAGTTGATAATATACAATTATAGCCTATTGATGAGGTCAATGCAGAAATTTATTGCCATAAGAAATGGATATTGACCGAGGTCGAAGTCCGAGTGTCAATATACTTTTTCTCATGTCAATAAATTTCTGCATTGACCGAATTCAAAAGGCTACAATTGTTTTATTAATTTACATGTTTTCCAAATGTTATTTTTTTAACTTTTATAGATAAATGAAATTTCTCATAAATTTTGAAATAGCGACATGAATCTAACAACCATGCATGAAATTCTAATTAGTGGAACTGGAAATTGACACATCCTGTCTTATACAACCTAAAAACAGCAGATCAATATTTCAAAATAAAGTTTTTGCAAACTGTTCCTTATTTTTGTATTGTTTGGTTTTGTTCAATTGAGAGTTTTTTTAACTGAAATTACGTGGGATCAAATAAATATATAGACTAGAATAACAAATCATATGTAAGAAAACATTATTTTTAATCATTTAATTTTAATTATCCATCTTTATTACAAGTCAGTTCGGCTTTTACCCCTTTAAATTGATTGTTAAAATGGCTGATTTATTTTTAGCACGAAGTCAATACGTAAAGTCAATTCCACGTTTTATTGACAACTCCTAGAAATATACATAATCATGTGACCACCTCTTAACAAATCACAGCACTCTAAAAATATATGAAAATAATAAAAACAGTTATTGTTACCACAGCTAAACGAACTTTAAAAAGATTATGACAGCAATATTTTATCGAAAACATTCAGTACTATTTTTGTTTTGTTTTTCATCTTGAATATCTTAAACAATGTCAAAATTTACACCAGCATTTCTGTATAATTTTAACAGATTGCTCTGTATCAGAAATATCGAAGACCACAAGAATGCAGGAAAGAAAAAAAAACAAGCTTTGGCATGCTTTTAATACCATCACTAGTGAAACGGATCTAAACAAAACTTGCAATAATGTGATGGATTAATATACAGTTATATCGGCAGTTTGTATAAATTTCCTTTCATCTACAATGCCTGATAATATCAGAACCATTGAACTGGTCTTGATAAAAGAAATAACGAGTCACTGTGAACACGTCATTTACGCATTGCTTTGCCTTAGTACTATTTATCGTGTTCAGTATGCGCCATACGTTGATAAAATGCATATTAATTATGGAATAAACAATACATTAACTATTCTAAAATAGAAGCTAAATTTTTAGTTTATTTAAAGATTTTATAGAATTCCATTTAACATTTTGTGAATTACCGATAAACGAAATACAGGAAATTTTGCAATTAATACGGCCTCAACAAGCCGTAGCGCACCAAGATCGCCTTATCGGACTTGATATTGGACTTGATAAAGCTCGTATAAAAAATATCAAAATTATAATGTCCTATATTGCATATATGTAACCTGGCTATGTTGCGAGATTGGACTGTTTAATGTGTTACGATATTATCCATTGGACAGGTAGTCACATACTTCAGATGACTATATAAGAATAATTACTCTGTGTTGTGGTATTCTGTGTTGAAAGACATTAAATCCTCTTTGCTTTGATACTGCATCGCAGATGATCTGCATTGAACTACAATACATCGTGTACCTCCTTACAATGCTAGATGTGTTTATTATCAGTTTTGTGCATTTAAAATACTGTTTTTATCACCAGGAAATCCAAAATGGAATACGTTTTTACTTCATAATGATCAAACAATGAATTATAAGGTGCACGGTAAAGTAATGTCATATCTAAGCAAACAGGAAGTTCATTTTTAATTCGAAAGCCTCGAAGATGCTGGAGAATTTATAAAACCATCCGATAGGTGTCACGTGATTTAAATGAGCGTCAAGCCTATTAACCCACTCAAATGAGCTTCGTGCTTCTGCCGGAAATATAGTGCGTAAGTTTCTTTCAAATTCCGTTTTTTGTATACGGAATAGTAACAGTGTTGCTATATAAAATCAATAATAACATATAGTATATAAATATAAACAGTATTCACGTCCATGTCTCTATAAAGAAATTCAGCGCAGTCCTGCAATGGCTATTAGAGAAACATACGAACGGGTTTATCGAATCAATTATCTAATTTCCCGATTATATAAATTAGACATTGTTATGCAGCAGTCTCTCGGGAAGATCATTTTACTCGAGGGGGGGGGCAAATTTATTTACTTTAGATCTTAAGATTTTTTTTCAAACACTTTTTTCAGGACAAAATCATGTATATTGTTTTACCATAATGTTGACAGAATAGTTATTAAATTTCAGGGAGGTGCAGATTTCAAGTAAGCCACCCTTTCCGAATAAAATGGTCGTCCTCCTAGCACTTAATTAGACATATTAAATCTAAACACCGAAACAAAAATCCTCCCTTTCGATTATTTTGACGCCAATTCGAAATTACCTTTGTTATTTTATTTTTCATAAATTGCGCCTATTTTTCGTGTTAATTGAGGCAGCTCTCTAATTTCGACAAAAAAAAATATACACTCTCGGTCATAAATATGAAATATTTTTGTTGAAATGCCTGAAATATTTAAGGGTTGTTCGGTTTCAAAAATCCAAATTATCCTCTAAAAATCTTTGAAATTATCCCTCAAATCATTATTTTATACGATGGGATCGAAAATTGCATTTTTTGGGAAATATTTGTACACCAAATATTTGATTGAAAAAATGTCCCATTTTCACCAAATAGTAGGTTTCAGAATGGGTAGAAGGAGCAGTCTGACAGATTCGTAGAACCAGAGGCTTTTGTACTTCATTGTTAGAAAATAATGTTTACAGCGAAAAATCATACTTTCATCCACACAGTTTTGTGCATAATGCTTCCAAACTTGAAATTTTAGCTCAGACAAAATACGAATATTCCAAATTTATGCCCAAGAGTGTAAATTAGTTATTTTCTATACAGCAGTTCTTTCGCGAGTTCTTCAGATGTGTATATTTTCTGGGCTTTCAAATTTCAGCTCCATCGGAGCTTTGATTTGACAGTCTTTACAACATGAAGTTCTGTAAAGGGTGTTTATCGGTTGGTTTGAATTTCCTATCATTTACATTGCAAGTATTGTCAGTATCACCAAACTGGCTGTGCTATTAAAAATAATGAGTGACTTAGAAGACGGCACGTGCCCGTTGCCTTCCTCCAGTGGCATTTGTCGTGTTAATACGCATCATACGTTGAATGACGAATGCATACATCGCAAACGAATACCGAAGCAAGAACGAGGAAAGGGGAAATTCTAAAATCAAAAATCCAAAATCACGGCAATTCACACCACACGAATTGAGACAGTATGACAAAGACATAACAAATAACTAAAAAGGAACAAGAACGCCACAAAACTAAAGCACTAGCCGTGTGAACCCCTATAAAAACTGAGGTATCATCAGCTGCTCCGGAAGGGTAAGTTTGCAATAAACAAATATGTTTTTCGTGCTAAAATATGTAAGTTTTGGCTAATTTCAATTTATCATAGACCTCTATTCATAATTTAGTAAGTTACTGATAAACAATATAGGACATTTCTTGATACGGACTTTATCACTTCAGTATTCACGTCTTCCCGGATTTGACTACCGACTTTGACATTTTCCCGGATTGAATCACTCACAGTGTGACGGGTGCTGTTAACAGAGCAGGACATGCTT
Organism: Modiolus philippinarum; assembly: GCA_002080025.1. Classification (NCBI taxonomy): domain Eukaryota; kingdom Metazoa; phylum Mollusca; class Bivalvia; order Mytilida; family Modiolidae; genus Modiolus; species Modiolus philippinarum. The sequence continues at coordinate 40,066 of MJUU01050718.1, read as the reverse complement.
ACCCTTCCGGAGCACCTGATGTCACTCTCAGTTTCACTGGAGTTCACACTGTGAGTGCCTTTGTTCTGAATGTTGTGGTTTCTGGTTCTGTGCTTTGTGTCTGTCTGGCGTCATTGTTTTTGTGTCTAACGTCATTGTTTTCTGTGTTCTCGATTTTGCCCTGTCTTTGGACTTCGATTCTTGTGAATTTCACCCCTTTGTTCCTTCGGTATTCTACTGCCGTTGTTTCTTCATCAAATAATGAAACGATATTGAGTAAATACACATGAGACAGGGTATCTTCAAATACATGGTAGAACAAAGTAATGGAATAACTATTTAATTGTTGTTTTACATCTTTAGCAACAAGCTTTACTCATACCTCATAGTAATTTTAAGGCGGCCCATAGCACCGGTTTGGGCGGGATTCATTGCTAATTGTCGAACATATCCATGTTTTATTTAGCCCATTGATGAGGGATTTTCAACAAAAATGAAATTAACTGGCAAGGTGCTCTTACAATCATTGTCATCCTTTGCCTGACAAAAGCACTAGTGTCGTCAGCAAGTGGATAGATACAACATATATACAAATACAGGACGCTTATGAAGTCGATTGTAGGGAAACCTGGCATTACAAAACAGTGAGATGTGCGCACTATAAACAGGTGGACAGAATAATATTTCGAAGTTACAAAAATTATAAAATGCCAAAAATTGGAAAATGTGGTTGTACATCCATATTAAAAATAATCTCAAGATCAAGTATACCAAAACTGAAATATATATAGTGCCATTTGTTTTTAGAATATTAGCAAATTAGTATTTCAAAAATGTTCAATATTCCACTTCCTTTTTGTTAAATACTGTAGTGTACAGTTTAAAAGTTGCAGCAATGTTTAATAAAAAACATCTAGAAACATTTAAAAAATGTTAGTTTATGAATCTTTGTACAATTATTCAATTTTGCTTCGAATGTGATTTTTTCTTGAAAAAAAAAGATAATATTTTCTTCAATGTTTGACATGAAATAGTACAAGAAAGTGGAATTATATCTGATGTGCTAAAACATTTGTTGATGTGTACATGATGTAAATAAACAAATTATATAACAAACTATATGGTATTTCAACAAGTAATATATAATAAAAACAACATATAACGTAGTTGAATTAAGTTAGAAATTATGCAACACAAGGGGAAAATATCTGACGTGTTTAGTTTTCGCATATACATAAGCTTTTTTTGTTATTTAAAAAAATATTAAGTTAAAGCAAAAAATTCAAGTCATAATTTCAATAATATTTTAGTTTTTACATTGTTCTTAATATTGTTTCGTTAAAATGTATATATTTTAGTTTATTTCTATTTAACAAATAATTTTCTAAACAAGACTTTCAACACCATATATTTTTACTTGCTTTGTGACGGGTGTCATTGGTGAAGCAGGTCATGCTTACCCTTCAAGAGCACCTGATGCACACTCCTGTTCTTTGAGGGGTTCACACTTTTAATGTTTTATTTTTTGTTGCATATGCATTATGTACTATTTGTTTCGTTTTAGTCATTTCCTTTTCTGTCTGCATGTGATCCTTATATTGTCAAGTATTCTGTATTTATGATTTTGGTTGTTGCATCGGCATTCTTTTTGAAAAACAAACCACAGAATATTTAAAAACCATCACTTCGTAATTTAGACGACCGAATAGAAAACGACTCTAACTAATTGTGATAGCTTCTTTAGCTACAAATACAAAATAAATATAAAAATTATATTTATATATAAAATTCCATACTATCATTATTTTAACAGATTTGAAAATAAAGGAAATGTACAATGTCTAATGCATGCATTATATTCGCGACTATTAAGAAGTTAGATTGTGTATATAAATTCCACATCATATCCTGCCATTTCCCTTTTATATAACTCGTCGAACCTTTCATTCTGGGAAACGGTGAACCATTTCTTCCATCCTCCTATTTTTCCTAAAAAAATTAAAAGATAAGAAGACTTACTTTATCCCTCATGTACATACCTGTAATATAGATTTTAAAATCAGAGCACATCAAATAAAAAGAAAGTACCAAATTAAGTTTTTGCCTTGATCACTTCAGAT
>MJUU01050718.1:15727-37504 GCA_002080025.1 Modiolus philippinarum | reverse complement strand
GGAAGACATGTGTCGCCTGCGTAATAACACAAAAATATTCTAAGTTCCGTCAAACAGGAAGTGGGCATGCGAGAGATCCGAAACTCTCTTACACGGTATAGGTCCCCATTCTGATACTCCATGCAAAATTGCAGAAGGCTCGGATACATGGTTTTTGAGAAAAATGCGACAGAAATTTTTGTGACGCCAACGACGACACCGACGCAAGACGACGGATAGTGATCCCTATATGTCGCCACTGCGTGAACGCAGGCGACATAAAAATGTACTGTCAATGAACTCATTTATACTGGTACTGGAATTGGCCTCCTATTTCGATGTTTTTGGTGATGAGTACTTCTTTCTTGACTACTTCTGGATCATTGCTTTCGATATTATTTGATTCTAACGGTGCTCCTTTAACAGCATAACAAAATTTACCTATTCTGTTAAACAATCGTACCTTCCCGAAATATAGTAGATTTTCCTTCAGGGTGAATACATCTAGAGGCATCAACTTTATTGTTCTTGAGATTGTCAAATGAACATCTTTCTACAATCTGTTCCACCATTTTTTCAGTATAAGGAACATTTAGAAATTTTGCTAAATCCTTTACAGTTTCTATTGGTTCCTGGGTAACAAAATCAAATGTTCAATATTTAGTCAAAATGAAAGGTTGGAAGAAATTTGAATTTTCTCCTTGATAAGCTCTGTTCTATGTATAATCATATACTAAAACAATAATTGACTTTGATATAGGTTGCTACCGGGATTTTTCAACCTGAAATAACTTATATTCATCAAGCCGAAAGCGAGGTGAATATTGCTTTTTGAGGGTTGATAAATCCCTGTAGCAACCTATTCAAAGTCAATTATTGTTTTATAATATAATTATACATAGAATAGAACTTATCAAGGAGAAAATTCAAATTTTGATGTCTTTTCTTTTTCTGTTTTGTAAATAAATAACAAAATACCGAAGTTAACTGTGATTTAAGTAATTCATTGTGTATAAATTGCATAAATACATAAATAAAATTAATTTTATCTTTTATTAACAATTTACAAAATAAAAATGATTATCAAGTACTGCTGTTCTTTCCATAGAATTTGTTTAACTATGGAGTTCTTTTTTTGCCTATTGCAGGGTGATATAACATTCTAGACAGCCTGTGAGCTATTCATTGCCAATTGCAGATTGACATAAAATCAAGACAACCTGTAAACAATTTTTAGCCGGTTTGAGGTTGACATCATACACAGTGCACTGCTAGTGCTCTAGTCTTGTTGCATTCTTGTTCATTTTTGTTTATTTGTTTTGTCTTTGTCACTCTCTCTCAATTCGTGTTGCTGTGAATTGCCGTGAGTGTTTGGATTCATGATATTAGAATTTCCCCTTTCACCGTTCTTGCTTCGGTATTCGTTTGCCGATGTACATACTCAGACTTTGTCTAATGTGCATTTACTCCATATCCTTTCATTCATCATTACTTCTCAAGCTATTTTCAGCCAATCAGAAAACAGAAAAAAATACCATCATATAATAATAGGTATTGATCACTTTGATAAAGAGTATAAGGAATCACATCTGTAGATATTGGTAGTAGGTACAATTATTTATTGACAAAATGACCAAAATACTTTGTATTTACTTAACCATTATCTATCTCACTGATAATCAATCACTTGATATACTGAGGTTAAAAAAGTTTACCTTTATAAATTGTTCATAATGAAGCAACAAAATACTGTCTGGATACATTTTCTTGGCGTCTAACCATTCTTTTGTATCAGAAAACCAACCACCATAGAGATCACCTTCAACATGTGCATAAGTCATAGGTCAATATGTGACAATATCTCTCTTCAGTTTATGTTAAAAAGATATAATAAGCTGTATACATTAACATTTTAAAATCATTTTTCGAAATATACAAAACGTTTCAAGCTACTGAATTGTTATTCCATTATCCTTCACAACATTTAATTTATATGTATTTCATATTTAGTGTTTGTACTTTCAATAAAAATAAAAGGATATGAAGTGAATGCACATGAGACAGAGTCTCTACAAATAAAAGGTAGAACCAAACAATAGCACAAAGCTTTTATTGTTGCTTTTCATCTTAAAGTCACAGTGAGGCTTTCAACAATGAGCATGCTAATATCTCATAGGAAGACGGCCCCTAGCTCCGGTTTGAGCGGAATTCGTTGCTAGATGTCGGACAACGTTACGTGCATTTTTTTACTGGTCATGGATGTAGGAACATCAACAAACATAAACATGCAAAACTGCCGAAGTGTTCTTACAGTCACTGTAATCAGTGGCCCGACAAAAGCACTATTTCTCAGGCTGATGGACAATTAAAACATGAAGACAAACACAAGAAACTCATGAAGTGAGTAAGATTTAATTTCACTTGTTACCTAATAAATATCATTATTGTATAGCAACATAATATTTCCCTTAGAAAGCAACCAAAAGTAAGCGTTCAATATATGACTGAAATTCCATGACGTCGTTGTCAAAGAAAATCACCTTATTAACAAAAATTTGGACTTTGCTATAAAATTAAAGAATTATTGCATGAAGATTAGGGAATATTATCCCTCGTAGAACATATATTGCACTCACATGCTCGTGCAATATAAAATTCTACTCGGGACAATATTCCCCAATATTCATGCAATAACCCTATATTACTGCAAATGTACAGAGAACTAGAACATGTTGATTGCACAATTTTTTTTTCTGGTCAAACAAAACTAGACCACTCTTGATAAATGGGGTTAATAATAAAATTACCGAACAGAGTTGTCAAGAGTCAAAGTCAATGAGGCAAAAGACAAAGCATGTGGAAACCACCAGTCAGATTGTAAAATACCTAAGTTACTGTGAATTTATATTCTGCATATGGCCATTGCGACAATTTATATCTCTTCAGTGCAGATCTAATCAAAACAATTGGAAATCCAATTACTGAAATATGTGTAAAAGCTGCTAGAGAACAATTACGAAAAGAAATTAAATAGAAAAGCCAAAATTAGCAAAAAGTCGAAATCCTTTTGAAATCCACTTTTTTGGAAGCAGAAAGCGCGAAGTGAAAGAACTTATTTATCTACTTTTGCTTGTAAATTTATGTTTTAAAAAGAAATTAAGGTAATTTTATATTAATGTAAATTTTCAGTAACTTCGGTATTTGGTTATAATATGATATTTGCGCAAATACATAGTCATTTGAATCATGGGTACAAATTGTGTTGCTTTCATCACATATCTTTTTGTTTTCTAATACAAGCAGGATTTTTTGAGAGAAAAATAACAACAAAATGTAACTGACAAAAACGTACAAAATAGAGATCAGCTTATTTTCAATTTGAAATGATAACCAGAGGCTCCCTGGAGCCTGTATCGCTCACCTGGTTTTCAGTTACCACAATCAAGCTAACATTTGAAGTTATACAGTTGAACTTCAGTCTCTCAAACTTTGATAGCTTGAACACCACCAATATCTTGATCTGTATTTAAAGTCTGATCATGTTTTACTGTATTTCTTTGTTAGGTTTTTTTACCAAAAAAAACAGCCTTGCTTAGGGCCACTTGCATCACCAGTTTTGAAGTCGAGACATCATTTGGTAAATGGTGGTCAACGACAATTTTGAACACCATATCAGTTTGGAAGTAGCGACATCAATATCTACTGGGAAGCCAAATTACATTGAAATCAAACAATGTTGAATTTTCCCGCCTTTTTTGGCAGCTAATTTGAAAATGGCAGTCAAAGAACAATTTCTATCATCAATTTTGAAGTTGCGACATCAATACCTATTTGGAAAACGAATTTCATTGAAATCGGACAATGTTGAATATTTCCGCCTTTTTTCGCAGCCATTTTGGAAATGGCTGTCAACAAACAATTTTCAACAATAGTTTTGAAGTCATAACATCAATATCTATTTGGAAACCAAATTCTATTGAAATCGGACAATGTTGAATTTTCCCGTCTTTATTGGCGGCCATTTTGAAAATGGTGGTCAACAAACAATTTTCAACACCAGTTTTAAAGTCTGCATACCCTGGTGATACTTCAGGCCAAGTTTGGTTACAATTGGCTTAGCAGTTTCAGAGGTGAAGATTTTTGAAATTGTTGACGGACGACGGACGGACGACGGACGCAAAGTGATGGCAAAAGCTCACATGGCCTTTTAGGCCAGGTGACCTGAAAACAGGCATCTTGACGATATTGTCACTTTTGACAATCCATGAAAGTTTTATATTATTATCATTATTAAAATTTTGTTTATCTTATCTTATCTATATCATCAAAACGCACGAATATTATTTTGAGAATTCTTTCATCACACTTTTTTCTAGTACTTTTATGTTTTATTTCAAAAAGGACGAGGGGCCGTCTTGAACTTGCTATAAGGTATGAGCAAAGCTCATTGTTGTAGGCCTCATGGTGACTTCAAGATGAAGAACAACAATAAAAGCATTGTTCCATTGCTTTTATTACCATGTTTTTGTAGAAACTTTGTCTCATTTGCATTTACTCAATATCCATTCATTGTTTATTCCTCTCTTAATAAAATGGTTGAGCTGAAAAAAAATTGTTTCATTACCTTTTCCCATGACAAAAAGCTCAAAATAATCTGCCCATGTCCAGTCCGGAACTCCAGTTTTCCCCTGCAGAAACATAAACATTTAAACATGTCGATCCTTTGGGTTCCTGTTCATATTTACAATTTTATAGCCGTTTTCAATATGCTTTCGTGGAAGATACTGGAAAGGCATATGAGTATGGAACAATCTTGGTTTCGGCAAACTTGCTGCATTCTCTATGTCAAGGAGTAGCTCAAAATTCATATCAAGGATAAGTCCTCCTAAGTTGTATTCTGTCTTTTGGGACAATAACATGGATATTATTTCATGGGTCCAATGGGTACCTAAAATAAAGAGAAAAAAAAGTTTGAATAAATCAGGAGAAAACATAATTTATTTCATTGTCACCAATAATATATTTTCATAAGGTGTATGAAGAACTTTCCTTATTTGTATTTTGAGAGTCATTTGGCCATCGAGTTGCACTAGTATTGCAAAATTCTCTCGCTTTACTTTTCAATAAGTGAAAACTGAAAGGTCAGTCTAATATTTTATGACAAATGTGAAAATCTCAAATTTCCGGTTCTTGATATCCCAATCACATTTCTTCTGTCCCTTCATATGGCGTAGAGATAAAAGCTTTCTCTTAGTAAGAGGGCCCGCGGTTTATGTGGACGATTAGTACAAATTGGAACTCGATTTTCAAATATGTTGTCGGCCAAAAAGTCTTGCATGCTAATAATTTTGGTGAGTCAGTATGGTCATTGGCTAATATTATTTTTTGTAGCATTTGTATCTAGGAAGTCTTTTTTCTGATAAACCCCCAAAAGTGCATTTCATGAGTTAGCCGGCAGATTAGCACCCCTTGACCCATCTTTAAAAATTACGTATTGTCACATTCTTTCCTTTCAAGATTGTGGTCATGGAGTTAGTAGTCTTCCTGTATTGAGTTTTATTCGTATGTTTATTACACTACAGGGGAAACTGAACAGAAAAAGGGGAGGTTTGATACCAATAAACCGAATTAACCCTGCCACTGGTTTTTGCTAGTGCCGGCACCAAGTCCGGCCCCGAGTTCCTATCGTTGTTTACGTTTGTCTTTTGTGCTTTTCGTGTGTAGTTCCCTAGCAGATTGTGGCATGTAATTATATTTTTCAGCCATTGTAGATGTTTCCTGTTGTCCCTTTTATTTCATTAATTTACCAGTGCAGGTCGATGTGCTTGGAATAGTCTGGATATTGAAAAAAGAAATGTGCTTTATAAATCATCTTAAAAAACTATGTTAGTTAGCTCGAGTGTTATATCAAACTGATATGTTTCAGGTTGGGGTTGCCTACATGACAGGCAAACAAGTTATGCAAAAAATCATTGATGGAAGACGATTTAAGAATTTTATTAATCAGTCCTTTTCTCATTTGAAATAAAGCTAAAGATCTCCTTTCCTGGTATTGGATACTTGATTAAACTTAAATTCATACAAGGAAAGATACATGGCAGGTTTTCGTTGTCCTGTGAAGCCCCTCTCTCGCATTTTACAGATATTCAGTAATTCTATCAAATGTGAAGGAAAGACTACAAAAACCTTTCAAAGATACCTCTCAACAAGTGTTTTCATAAATATATTTAAGAAATAGTTCATTTCAGGTATATGTTTATTGGAAATCTAAACATGGGCTCGTTCTTTATATTCGAATTTAACCCAGAGCGTTAGCGAGGGGCTAAATTTATTAATATAAAGGACAATCCCTGGTTTAATATACCTGCCATGAATTATTTAAAGGTAGTGGACCTAGGTTAAGGGAGATAACTAAGTTTATCAGTAAGGAGTTTGAAACAGTCAGTTTTATCGATTCTTTTTAAGCATTGATGTGAAAAAGAATAAAAATCATCTGTGTCACTTATAAGCTTAGAATATATTTACGAAAATGATGTAAACATACACTAATTTTTTAAGAGTTATGAACCTTTCCCTAGGTCTACCTCCTTAATATGACAGGAAATTGAATTTTCCATTCTGAAGCGACCTAAGAGAAGGTGGATTTCTCGCTCTCATTGCTGTCTGAGTGTATGACGTCACAATATACAATTTGACGTCATGTTCATCATTCAAAATGAAAGCAAAACAATACACATTTGCGTGTCTGAATGGCATAATTTAGTTGGAGACTGTTCTTAACCTTTCTTTCCTACATAAACTAAGACCAACAAAATTAAAAAGATTGTTGTTTTTCATCTCGTTTACTCATATTCCGATCCCATTTGCGCATGTGCGAAATATATGGTTATCGAGTATAATTATACTAGTTGACGATATTAGAATTATTCGTAAGAATTCAAGACATCTTCAAAAGCTGAAATAACAATCTAAAATTCCACGTTTGTATACCTTGAATGTCCATTCACCACATAAAGATAGATTTTACCTACCTAGCTTCTGATTTCCCTCTTACCACAAAAAACAAATCTAGGTATAAATGCACCAGTAACTTGCTGGAATCTGTTATCGATGATATATTTATCCAGTTATTTTGGTTGATAGGGTATTCTATTTGCTGGATTGTTTTTCCTATCTTATGAAACCAAATTTATACAAAGAGTTCAGACGCATAAAAAAGATCAGCATCACTTTTTTTAATACCCAAACGATTCCTTGAAAAGTTAGCTGTTTTTTTTAATATTTGTCTCACATTTAATGTTCTAAATAATGTGTTTTAAGAACTTCGTTCTCATAATGCTGATTTTATGTTTGAAAAGATGACATCGAATGCAGGTTACAATATGTATTATAAATTTGTCAAAACGTATATTGTAAAAGTTGTATGTCTGTTACCCATAACTCACCAGTTTTCATCAACGTTGCTAAAATAACATCAGATTCACAGGAATCGAAGTCTTTCACATCTTTGAAACGTTTTTCAGCATCTTTCTTCATCTCTAAAGTATTCAGAATGTTATGATTCTTGTACCTTTGAAAGGGATAAAATTCCAGCACCTCATCTGTTCTATAAAATGATCAGTAGCATAATAAGAATTTTAACTGCACTCTTATATATTGTCATAAAGTCCCTTTTCTGGTGGGTTTTCCCTTTCTTTATGGCATTGGATTTCGGCTCTTGACAATCCCCATTATTTAACCCTAAAGTGTATGTGGCCTATCTTTATTGTCCAAATAGTTCACAACGTACGAAACACTACTACCATTTTATTCGTATAAGAATAAGTAACTACATTAAAAATTGTACTGGTCTTTGTGCAAAATAATTCAAAAATATATCACACAAAATATGTTCCCTTAATGAATGTCCACTGCCTCGACATTCATTGAAAATCTTTCCTAGAAACGTGACAAATACCTTAGCCGCATAAACGGTCGTGTTAAATAAACCAATAGCAGGGGTACCTTTTAATCCTAGACGTATTACTTAGAGTTTAAACTTCTGTTTGAATAAATTATTCGTTGCAATAAAAATCTATTGTCTAATTGTTTTTACATAAACAAAAATAATTAGAGAGCTGAATTAGAGTATAGTATTGTAGACATGGGATTCTTAGAAATAACTCTTTAATATTTGTTATGAATAAAATTTAGAATATTTATTGTAAATAGTAATTAAGCATTCATCTTATGAGTTCACTGCCTTTGCAACATACCTCAAATCATCTGCATTTTAACATATTAATGGTATCTCAAAATATTGAAAAAGGATAAAAGTCAAATTATTTGTAAGGTACTTAATTTAATAGGAAATAACTTGATGTTAAGTATTAGGAATAATTACGGATTTGTATGCAATTACCCCAAAATTATGAAAAAAATGCATGGTAATTTTTTGTTAAATATCGATATAAGTGAAATTTGTTTCAGGTCTTTAATCTTGCAGATTGATTGCAGTTTTTTTCATCGCAAAGAAATTAAAGGAAGTTGTGTTTTAAGCAATGTTTGGACCTAGTGACATCTTTTCGTTTGTAGACTTTGTACTACAAACACCAGCTACATAGAATAAACAGAATAAAATGAAACACCTACAATTGCCAAAAAACACAGCCACATGCCTCAAGTATCAAGGAACTGCATAAGAAAAAACAGCAACAACAGTAACAAATAAAAGACAAAAGACAAACGTAAACAACGATAAGAACTCGGGATAGCCGGACTTGATACCGGCACTAGCAAAAGTGACCCAAACCTCCTTTTTCTCTATCCCATTTCATTATACACCTACAGTGGCTGAAAAACACAATCACATGCTACAATGTACCAATGATCAACTGCACAAGAAAAACCAATAAACAAAACACAAATGTAAACAACGATAAGATCTCCAGACAGCCAGACTTGGCAACGGCACTAGCAAAACACCAGCGGTAAGGTTAAACCGGTTTTAGGTATCCAAACCTCCCCTTTTTCCGTCCAGTTTCCTATAAAATAATGAACATACGAATAAAACCCAATAAAGATAGACTACTAACTCCATGACCACAATCTTGAATAAGAAAAGAGACAAAACTTAATTTTGAAAAATGGGTTTAGGAGTACTCGCCACTAAACTGCCGGCTAGGTAAAGGAACCTAGATTGCTGGTAAAACACTCTAGCAATACGGGAGAAAAACTCAATACTTTCAGAAGAGTTCGGTAAAGAATCATCATGTATTTCAGTTGATATCAGCAGTATTAGTGAGGGCCGATACGCGTGTAAACTCTCGGGTCATTGGATGCCAAAGCCAAATTTACGGATACATGCAGAATATCCTGTCGATAAACCCTATTACGCAAAGAATGTAATGTATATCCCGTGTTTTTCTGGATTTTAATCAGTTTGTGGCATTTTTAACAATATTTCCGTAAAATCGATGATGTGAAATGCCCTTAGTAATGAGCTGTTTGCGTGTGATATTATATTTCGATATCTTCTATAAAACTTTTTAAAATGTATTTAACAATTTATGAAATCTGTAAACTTGTTGTAAAAGTTTGTGTTAGGAAGGTTACATTCATTAAAGTCGTCATGAGTTGAACAAACTCGTGCATATTGTACCAGTTGAGAAATATACACCCCGTAGGATGAAGCTAGAGGAATGTCGCCGTCAAGGAAATGGAAATTAGTGATACTGAAATCAAAATTATTTCTTTAATCGTAAATTTTAGTTTTTATTATACCAGAATCAACATCCAGAAAAGGGCAATATTTGGAATCATTGTTAGCTTAATTTAGTTTCAGTTCTTGTGGGTAAATGATGTCAAACTGGGGATTGTCAAAAGTAAGCATATAGTCAATCTGTCTGTTGTTATCAATGAAAATAGAAATACGTTGATCACTGTTTTGTACGGTTCCATTTTGTAGTTTCCTTTTCATGAAGTCACGTTCGTAGCATAACAGAAAAAGATATGTAAAGAAAGGTGTACAATTTGTACCAATGGGAATTCCAATGACCTGTTGATTAGAAATTTTGCCAAAATGAACAAAAATGTTGTCAAGCAAGAGATTAAGTACCCTTATTGTAACATCACATGTCCTGGATCAAATAATTTTTGTAAGTTGTAATAGGAAAGAGTTATTGATTTTTGTTACAACAAATGAACTGCAGACCAGAAAATGTAAAATTTAATCATTTAATCAGTTGTCCCAATTTGGATTTAATTATCTGATGTGGATGCGTCGTAAAATGTGTAGGTGCCGATTTGTATCATACTGCAGAGATAGAAAATGAAATCGATGGAACTTTTTTCAGGGTTATCGCGAAGTTAACTATTTATAATATTTATATTATATTTATATTATATGAATGTTGGTGAAATTCTAAAACTTACAGATCTTATTTATTTATTACTATTATTTCTTTTTTTTTTCGGGACAAGCTTCCGAAAATAGCAAGATTTTGAGCTTTTTGATTTAGTTTATAAAAAACTTTTTTACAATTTTTATATGAATAAAACGATAGATTTTGGTAAAAATGTAATATAAACTGTGTTAAGGTGGTTCTCTCATCACATTTTTCAATTTGTGTCAGATTTCGGAACACCTCTCTTTTTTCCAGTTCAGTGGCTTAAAGAATTTTGCACACGGACCCCAACTTTTTATTTCATGGATGTCTTCTATAGGTCAAATTAAGACACCTGACAGGTTTTCATAAATTCTTGATATAACTGCCTAGCTTTTAGACAAAAATAGTCCTAATGTTAAATTAAGGGAAAATCCAGAAAAATCCATTTCCCGCCAAATTTTATAATGTGCTCTATCTCCGTTAAAAACACACGGACCTATATATTTCTTTTTACCATTTCAGTTAGACTACAATGCTTAATCAATCAATAAAATAGGTTTCGAGAAATCCTTGATATAAACACCCTCAAGAGTGAGCCTCCTTAAATAAATAAGTTTGGAAATATGAAATATAAAAATTAATTGGGGTAACCGATCAAAATTTAGAAAAAATTATAAAATGTGATTTTCCCCTTATTATTTCTTAAGAATTACCACCCTTAAAAAAGAGTTTTTCAAAAAGACATATTTTGCACTCTCGAAGCATAAATTTTATTTTTGTAATTTTATTTATTGAACCATTAGAAATCATTTTTACAACAAAAAAATCACCGATATGAAATAAAATCTCGTGAAATTTAATGTGAAAGGAATTGAATTGTTCCAATCTTATTTTTTGTCTGAAAAAAATATATATACACATGTATACATATAGTCTCCATGCAATATGAATATTTTGACAAATTTTGTGTTCCTATGATATTCTACATACATTCTGCAAATTGATAGAGTAAAGTAATTTTCATATATTGCTGAGACTACCTTTTCTGCATTTTTTGTTCGTCGTAGTTTCAAATTAGCAAGTTNCCCCCCCCACCTAGTATTAAGCCATTTATATCTACAGAATCTCAATGTGAAATAGGTATTTATCTAACATTTGTTTAGTGTATGTAAATTTAGTCGATTAATCGATTAATTGTATTTTTACGTGAATTATTCTTTATATATTCAGTTCACAAAAATATGTGTCAAAGGTTTATTTTAACATCAGACTACACTGGTTAAACTGTCCCCATAAAAGACCACTTACTTATCACTGTACCGCTCCAAATTCATGTTTCCCTCCTGAATCAAGGATGACCTTCAGTTGTAAAGTGTTGACCCCATTAGATTGTTTTACTCGTCCAAATTTATCAATTCAGTAAACGACCTTGAATTACTTACATAGTGTGTAATAACAATGTGCATATTATGTGTAAGAACATATGGGTTATCTACATGTACATGTAACAACTAGAACAATATGCACCTTCATTTTATTGTTTTTGAACTTCAAATTCGCAGAACAGAAAGTATCTCATTGACCCTTTTTTAAGCGTTACGTAAAAATCAACAGGCCAAGTACATGTAAGCCTTTTCTGCATTTGAAAGGAATTAACAATCTTCATAATCTTTGTTAATTTCTGTTCATGCTAATAAATTGAGATTTCTTTGTTTTTATTGCAACGTCATTGAGTCAAAAAGTTTATTGTTTTTAAATGTTTTTCAAGAAAAACTAAAGTAAACCCCAAAAACATCTTGTGACAACTTTTCAGGATATGTTTCATTACCATGCACACAAAATTGTTGTTATATATTGTGTCATTTAAAATTTTACATGTAGCTGTATTGTCACGATTCTGGTTATAAAAAAATGCAATAGGTATAAGAGTGTTCCAAAGTAGAAAAATCAAAAGAGATTTTCAATGACATTCGAAATAACATTTATTTCACAAATTACAATCATCATTTATCATATTAAGAAGACATTAAATTTTGCGTGATTATTGTCAAAGGTTCACTCATGTCAGAACTTATCACAAATTAGTTCTCGATTAAATACCTCACTTGCGCATCTGGTATTATCAGCCATTTATTCTGCAGTTCCTGCTGAAATTGCCAATAATCTTAACAAGGTTCAGATCTGGTGAAGGAGACAGTCAACTCTATTTTGGTCTAAAAAGTCAACAGTGATACCTGCGGTGGTAAAGCATCATACTGGAATACCTCTCTACTGGTGACCATCAATGGCAATAAGTGTGGCATGTGAAATTCATACCGATACATTTGTACCACGCAGAATTTAAAATTGTCTTGAATGTGTACCAACTGTGTGTGTTGGTTCTGGTGTAGGGAATAATTCCTACATCATTACAATACCTTACTTCGACGACGCGATTCTGCCAGAAACTTCATATCGACGTCTGTATACCCTATTGCGACCATTTTCTTTTCTAGCAGGAATCGGGACTCGCCACTGAACCACACTCTTTTCAAGATTTCCAACTTCCATGCGTCAGCCGTATCATTCCATCTGATTCTTGCCTAGCAGTGAATGCGTCTCAGTGGGGTCAAAAATGAAATCTTCTGGAGCACAATCTATGTGTACGGGTCTTTTTTGTACTCCTATGTCCTAATTAATCCTCTCATGATTTTAAATGCACTCCATTTGATTAATTTCTTGAAGCATATAAATGTTTTCGTTTAAAGGGTTTTTTGTATAAAAATAAACATATTCTATATTGCGTTTCTCTTTTAGAGAATATATATTTTCTTATGATTTCCCATAATCAACTAGGTCTCACTCAATGGTATAAATTTTATTCAATGGTAATTTAGATTTATCTATTAAACGTTGAAAAAAAGCAATTTGATTGGCCTGCCAGATATTTTTTTGTGCTGATCGGTTCAAATTGTTCAACAAGACAGGTGTTACAGTATCACGTAATAGCTAAGTGACCGAGCAAGTTGATAAATCTGCCAAATTACATGTTCTACTAAAACCACAAATAACTACACAAAGTCAAATTATTAAACGGAAAAGATAACAGTAAACACCCACAACAACCGAAAATTACAACCACAGGTCACAATCAACAAAAGAACAGCACTAAAAACACAAATAATGACAATATCTATCTTCAACTGAACTCAACCACTGCAACAGTATCATAACATTTGATTTTTCTACACTCTATACTACTCTTCCACACGATAAGCTAAAATCAGTACTCCGGGATTTAAATACATCAGTCTAAGTGTGAAAGATGTTCATATTTAGTGAAAGGTAAATATGGGGCCTATTTTGTTAAACATAACACTGATTCACACAAAAAGTATACAGAAGAGGATGTCATCGCAATGCTTGAATTGTTGATTGATAACATATTTATAGAATTTGGAGGACAAGTTTTCCAGCAGACAATAGGGGTACCTATGGGACAAATTTGCGCAGCTTTTAGCAGATTTGTTTTTTTGTATTCGTATAAAGACAGGTTCATACAGGGCTAGTTCAGAAAAAATACAATAAGCTAGCCAAGTCTTTAATTTCAGCTTCCGTTATATAGATGATGTTTTTTCATTAAACAATCCTCAGTTTAAGGATAATCTTCATCTTATATACCCAAATGAACTCGAATTTATAGAGACAACTGATACACCATCATCCGCTTCACACCAGAATCTATACCTCTACATTGACAAATCTGGACGTCTGAAACAAACTTTACGACAAGCGTGATGATTTCGACTTTCCAATAGTGAACTTCCGGTTTTTGAGCAGTAATATTCCCACATCTCCGGGATATGGCGTGTACATTACACAACTCATTCGCTATTGCCATGCCTGTAGTTTGTATAGCGACTGTCAACAGAGCAAAATTACTGTCTCAAAAACTTATGCGACAATGGTATGTTGCAATTGTCACTACAGAAGTTTTATAGTCGTCAACACGATTCGACAGACCGTTACAATGCTTCTATTTCACAAATGAGAATAGAAATCTTTGGGTAGATCCAGAGTTTGTTTCCATACTGACTAACACCGACTGTAACAAAACCGGACTTTTCACTGGCAGTGTGACGGATGCTACGCGTGGAGCACCTTGTGATACCTCAGTGTTTGTAGGGGTTCACACTGCTAGTACTTTAATTGTGTGGTGTTTTTGTTCATTTTTGTGTATTTGTTTTGTCTTTTTCATACTGTTTCAATTCGTGTTTGTTGTGAATTGCCGTGGTTTTGGATTTATGATTTTAGAATTCCCCTCGTTCTTGCCTCGGTATTTATTTGCCGATGTATTCGGAATCATCGTAAAACTATATCATTGCAGTTGATCATATTTATTTCGCCTGTTTGTTTACGGAAGGACCAGAATTTGTAAATACTGTACAGGATATCCTCAGTATTATGTGTGTTTTTGTTGTTTTTGTGTTTTTTTTGTTTTGTTTTTGTTTTGTTTTTTTTTTTTGAACGGCATTTCCGAAAATTTAAAAGTCACACGATTGACAGATAGATGCAAAATAACTTTAGTAGATCAATTTGCAAAGCAAAATAAGTAGTCAAAATTATTTCTATGCCTTTTTAGATAATTTCATTGCCATTGAATAATTTCCAGAGTATTTAATTTCACAATTACATAATTAACATAGATACGGGTGCGGCTATCATATCTTAGCCACTTCTTAGCAATTTTTTAATCAAATTTCCATACATTAATGTATAATTCGATATAATAAAGTATTCGTTTTCTTGATAATAGTTGCGCTTTGAATGTTTTATTTGTCTGCCTGAATAAATATACAATGAAAATACCAAAGACACAATACGACTAGCCATGCTGTTTGCTCATACACAAAACAGTGAAGGGGTACGTATTTCCGCTGATGAAAAAAATTCGATAATCTGTCAGACATCGTAATCATCGTAGTTAATTGGTATATATGAATTCCACATTGTATTCTTCCATCTCCCTCTGGTATAATTCATCAAATCGCTCGTTCTGGGAAACAGTAAACCAGTTTTTCCAACCTCCAATTTTCCCTGTTGCAAAAAATTTAAAAAAAAGAATTTCAAAACTAATACATGAAAACAGAAAAAAGCTATTAAGTGTTAAAAAACATTAATCATTCAAGAAATTTAATGTCAAATAGGGTTTTCACAAACAAATTGCCCGAAGATGATTTTATCGGCTAAGGTAAGTCCTTTATTATTTAAATTGTATTGCAACTGTTGGAAGAAATGGCTTTAGATGTCAAACTTGGTAGCAGTAATGTTCGTAGTCGAATAATGTATTATTTGTTAATGATATTTACAACTTAACCTTATAATCTTTTTTCTATCTTCACAATAACTTCCCACTGTTAACGCTTTATTTTTTTATCTATTTCTTATTTATTTTTTATTTACTTTATTTATTTATTTATTTATTTATTTATTGGCGTTTGTATACGTTTCTGGTTTTTTTTCGTGTTCCTTCGTGTTTCCGTTTTCTGTGTGTATATGATCCTTATATTGCCATGTATTCTGGATTTGATTTTTGGATGATTCTTAGGTATTCATTTGATAATTCATTTATTGTTATTTATTGTTAAACTGAAAAAGATCTCCTCCGTACAAAGCTCAGAAAAAAGATTTTGTTTTTGTTTGAAACATCTTTCGAATTTTTATCTTAAAAATACTGCACTTGATGTGTCTTATTGAAACGGCAATCTACAAAAATAAGAGTTCCCAGATATTTCGGTTCTTTTTTATTATGATATATAATATCTCAGTTTGTTTCTCAAGCCTTGTGCATATTTCATGTGTTTTTGCTCTTTTACTGTTGGGCATGTAGTTAATACATTTATTTTTCGAAAAGAGCAAAACCACTGCCCAAAACGCTGCTAAATCGGGAATATGTCCAGTTGTTGTGACTTTCGTCCCTCGAAAAATTATATGGCCGTTATCCTTTCGTCATCGAAAGATATAACATATAGGTGTCTAAAGTAAAAATGGATGCTGAATGAAATGATATGGAGTAAATGTACATGAGACAAAGTCTTTACAAATACATGGTAAAAACAAGCAAAAGAACAACGCTTTTATTGTTGTTCTTCATCTTGAAGTCACCATGAGGCCCATTTTTGTTATACATCACACCGATTCAAACATGAGGATGTCATCGCTATGCTGGAACTTGCATTGAAGTCATATTTTTAGAATTTGGAAGGCGACTATTCCAGCAGTCAATCGGGATAACTATGAGGACTAATTGTGCGCCACTTTTAGCATTTTTTTCCTTATTCGTATGAAACCTAGTTCAAACAAGGGCTTTGAAGAAAAAAGGCAATTAGTTTGAAACATCCTTAAATTTCAGTTTCCGTTCTATAGATGGTGTTCTTTCGTTGGACAATAATCAATTTAAGGATAATCTTCATCAGCATCATACCTGGACTAATGCTTCTATACTGACGTCAAAAAATTTTTTGATTGCGTGATGATTACCACTTTCCACTAGTAAACTTTCCATTTTAGAGCAGTAATGTTCCGACATCCTCGTCTTATGACAAACAACTCATTCGCTATTTTCTTGCCTATAGTTTATCTAGAAACTTTGTCAACATAACAAAAATATTGACTCAAAAACTTACACACCAAAGTTATGCTCAATCATTGTTGCAATTGTGACTGTAGAAGTTTTACGGTTGTCACCATGATTTGACAAATTGTTACGATGTTTTTATTTCACAAATAGCAATATATATCCAGAGTTTATTGCTGAATTGACAAACACTGACTATAACAAAACCGGACTTATTCATTCGCAGTGTGTCAGGTGCCACGCGTGGAGCAGATCATGCTTATGATTGTGGTTTACGGCCATTGTAGGTGTTTCATGTTATCTTTCTTATATTAATTACCCTTCCAGAGGAACTCCAGTTTTAGTGGGGTTCACAATACTATTGCTTTAGCTTTGTGGCGTTCTTTTCTGTATTTTTTTTTTAAGTTTTGTTTTTGTAAGGTTGTTTTAATTTGTGTTTAATATGAATTGCTGCGTTTTTTAAGATTTTTCAGCTTAGATTTCCCCTTTCTCACGTTTTGCTTCGGTATTCGTTTGCTAGATTTCATGTCATCACGGTTTTTACATTACCGATTTTGACTTTACCCCATACTTTCTTTCTGTGTGACAAGTGACTAAAACGGATAAAAATGAAAAATATGTTTCGAAACAGCTACATGAATGTCATATAAAATTGACAGAATAAGCATATCTATGTAGATGTCGTACATGGAGGTAAAAATAGAAATATGAAAAAAATCTTACATACATAAAAGAAACAAATGCCAAAAATTTTGGAGTTGACCCCGTTGACGAGGGTGATGAGGACGGGTCTGTCCCATGGACCAGGACATCTGTCAAATACTGTCGTTCGAAAAGCTAAAATTAAATCAGTTCTGCACTAAAAACATCAAAACCAGTATAGAACAAAAGAAAACAAAATTAACGTTCTGTGTATATAAAGTCAAGGTTTAAAAAAAAAACAAAAAAAAACAAATTATTAACAGTTACGATTAGTAAATATATCTTTTTAATTTCATTGTCTGGACATGTAAGTCTTAAGAGTTGTTTATGACATTTTTCATTGATAAGTTGATCTCAGACCAATGGTGAAAAAACAATTAAACCAACTGAAATATAAATACGAGTTTCCTTTTTATGTAAACAGCAG
This sequence comes from Modiolus philippinarum, assembly GCA_002080025.1. Lineage (NCBI taxonomy): Eukaryota > Metazoa > Mollusca > Bivalvia > Mytilida > Modiolidae > Modiolus > Modiolus philippinarum. The sequence continues at coordinate 19,413 of MJUU01050718.1, read as the reverse complement.
CTTGAAGTTTGATTGCTTACCATCCCGAAATACTGTTGACTTTCTTTCAGGATGAATAGATCTTGATGCATCAATCTTATTGTTCTTAAGGGCTTCAAATGAACATTTTTCCATTATTTCTGTAATGAAGTCTTCAGTATATGGGACTTTTAAGAATTTTGCCAAATTTCTAACTGTATGCACTGGTTCCTGCAACAAATATAATGCCATAATTTATCAAAAAGTGTTTCTGTATATATTACAATGTAGCGTCCACATATTCAGCTTACAGACTTAAATGACAGTAATAAATTAGAAGTAACAAATTTAATCGCTCTTTTAATATTTAATATGTTTCCTGTTATCCATTTTTTAACATTAGTTACATGCAATAAAAAAAGATATTCTAATTGTTTGATGTAAATTAGATATACGATAAATCCAAGAAAAAGCAAATGTTATGTTGCAACATCGTATCTCATTTATTGTCCATATATAAATTGGTAAGGGTACATGTGTGTCTAAGTTACATTTAACATAGTAAAGAAAAAACTGATAAGTCAATATCATTTTTGTATATAAATTGTGTAAAGTTAAAATGATATAAATCCTGTATTGCGTCTAAATGACAACATTATTATTAAATTTTAATATACCAGACTTTCATTTGTTGTTATTAAATGTTCTTTATTACATACTTAGTAGAAATAAAAGCATTTTTGCATGATCAATAAATCCGGAAGTAAACTGTCCATATTTTCACACCCCGGGAAAATAATAGGTTATTTTATGCTCCTCGTGCATCTCAGACAAAATAATTACTTCCGGTCCATATTGGCCTGGGCAAATAAACGACTTCCGGTCCATATCGGCCAGGCATTTCTAAACGTCGGAAGTATGTAATAAAAAGTTTAATACATGTGCATTTCCATATTAGCTTGATTATCATCCCTCGACCCACATTGTCCCTCGACCTCGTCTCGGGCCAATATGGGTGTCTCGGGATGATAACCAGGCCAATATGGAAATGCCCATGTATTAATCTGTATTTTATCCTTATCCTTTAGAGGTAAATTAATACTAACACTTTGGACATGGATGTAGAGTTGTTCGACATTAAGCAAAGTATTTTGATCAAAGCCGTGCTATGGGCCGTCTTGACCTTACTATGAGATATGAGCTCATTGTTGAAGGCGTCATAGTGACTTCAACATGAAGTACACCAATAAACACATTGTTCTTGTGCTTGATTCTACCATGTATTTGTAGAGACTTTATCTCGTGAGCATTTACTGCATATCCTTTCATTGGGAATTTAACACTTTGGACAAAATGTCACAGCAGCACAATACCGCTGTATATTACACCATGAACTGAACATCGAAACAATAAACCAAAACAATTTTCAGAAAATTATGGGACAAATAAAACAAGTATAAAAGCAAAGGAATCACCCAAATGTTACTTCTTACAGTTTCCAAAGTCCTGTTATTCATATCATTTATTTTAATCATCAGTCTTCCTTTCATCTGAAATACTATCTTCTTTTATGTTGTTTCAACGATGGAATCTTTCACTGAAAACATATTGTCGAATTATGACGACGCCTGTTCCAGCACACAACAAGGCAACCTAAAAGGAATAATTGTGTGCCACGTTCAGTCCAATATTACGACAAGCGTGATGATTTTTACTTTCAAATAGTAAAATATCCGTTGTTTTGGCTGTAATATTTCCACAGCATATGGCATCTTGATTCAAAACTCTTTTTCATTTGTTTTCCTGTAGTTTGGACAGTGATTTTGTAAACAAAGCAATTTCTTGTATTAAAAACTTTTACACTTATCACTGCTGCAATAGTCCGTGCAGAAAAGTTGAGGTCGCCATCATGAATTTACAGATCGTTACAATTTTTCAATTTCTTTAATGAGAATATAAATATCAATAAGTAGATCAAGAGTTTATTACCGAACTGACAAATAAACAATAAATGCACTGAAGAAACATAAGTTGTCAAACTGCGCATATGCAGAAACTAAATTAACAGTAACTTCGATATTTTGTTATGTGAATTATTCTAGATTTTTGCACTGGTGGAAGGTGACCGATGTTGCCTACAGACACAAAGTCATCGTCATACTTGCTTTGGACGTTACATATAAATGGCACCTTAATAAGGTTCTCATAATGAATAACAAAAATGTTATCTGGATAGAACTTTTTCGCATCCAACCATTCTTTTGTGTCGCTGAACCATCCTCCGTACAGATCACCTGAAAGATGAAATTAACAAAATGTTGTAAAACAACAAGGAATGTTTTACCACCCAAAAATGAATCGATGTTTCTTGCGATGTATGCTGCTAGTTTACTTGTTTATTTAAAACAGGAGCACTTTAAACCACTCAAGTTGTGATAATAAAAAATGCGGCTACATTCCATTTTTCTTTCAATTATAAAGATCTTGGTTTGAATTATCATAATGCAGTATCAGACCTTTTATTATTGGAAATTATAAAGCAAACAGAATCATACGTGTAATTGTTCTTTGACATTTTTACACACAAAAAATGTTATTTTTGGCATTCTCTGATTTTCGGCCATAAATTAAATATAATAAATGTATCTTGAAGATAAGATTGATATATAATCAAAACGTTAATTGTTTATAGAGAAGTTCTTGCACAAGTTTCTTGTCGTGAAAGACCTTAATCAAGAATTTCGACAAGAAATTTGATAATGCGAAATGTGCCATAAAGAGAACGAAAGGACCAAGCTAGTTACAGAGAAAACACTCAAGCAAGAAATAAATTCGTATCAATAATTAAAAGAGAAGTGAAATAAAAAGAAACAAACAATAGAAAAATGCACAGTCAAAAACTAAAAGTTTCTGCTAATTTGTCAACAGCAAACGAAAAACAAAGTCAGAGAGTTCCAAATTATAAATACCTAAAGATGGGAAAATGGAGATTGCCTCTACAAAAAAATAGTAATGGTGCATTACATGATACCCCGCCACGTCATAAATTCGAAGTTTTAAGAGGGATAACTCCAGATCTCTGTGTACTTTTGAACCCAAAATTATACTTGGTCTGTGTTTTATGGTAAACAACTTACATATCAAATTAGAAGACAGTTCACAAGTTATCAGTTGAAACCCCTAAAATTTACAAAGTTTCAAAGAGCATAACTCCAGAACCATGTGGACCTCTGAACCCGAAATCGAACTTGGCCTGAGTTTTGTGGTAAACACATTACATACCAAGTAGTGAAAGGGCATGCGCAGGCAACAGTTGTGTGGGTAAACCAGCTCCCCCATATATGGGAAATAAGAATATTTTAATGCATAAACTGTAATTGAATGCGTGTTCCTGAAGTGACTTTTATGCATATCAATCAGTTGCGTCGCTGTTTGGATTAATTTATATATCTTCGAGTTCTCTAAACTATTTTTTCTACAAGCTGGGGTTGTTTACATCTAACCAAAATGGCGACGTCCATGAATGACCCTATAGATGATTTAATTGACACTGATAGTAACTTGATAGCTACCCAATTCCTATCTAGCTCACAACCTATTGTTCATGTATCACAACCGGACCGTCGTTAAAGTTCCAGAAAAAGAGTTACCCCTGAAAGTCCTGAAGAACTATTGGCTACTTTTAAACAACAACAGAGACAGATCAGACGCAAGAACTCTAACACAGA
>MJUU01050718.1:0-14543 GCA_002080025.1 Modiolus philippinarum | reverse complement strand
GTCGATAACAACTATAAAAATTTATTTGCTTATTTTGATCTTCATCTCAGAAAAAATATAAAGACAAAAATATAAACTTTATAATTTACAATTTGAAAGGTTATTAACTTGCTTTGTGTACAATTGGGAATTTTGTCCAATAGGACAGTAATTTAATCTGAGACTACAGAACAAGATATAAATATATATAATTTCTTAAGACATTTTTTCTTGAAGAATCTAAAAACTCCTTTCGTTAGTGACAGGATGTTTCGACAGCTTGAATAAAGTGCCATACGAGCTGCTGCCGATACATTCTCTCATTAAAGTCATAGTTCTTTTTTCTTCATTTTGTATTTTATTCCTACATTATTCGCAGGTATAACAGTATTTATATTCGGGTCAACTTAACTCATAATCCTAAGTTAACTTGCCGATCTCTTTATCATGATATGACCTTTCCTACTTCAACACGAAAATATTGTATTGATTGTGGATATATCAATCATTGTAATGTCGAGTACACCCAAGGTAACATTGGGATATTTTCTTTTTATGTTACCTCTCCATGTAATTTAAAGGTTATTAATAGCAAATTTTAAGATTCAAAAGTTGCTGTTGCTCTGTACACTATCATGAAAGTGCGAAAGGGAAAAACGGTTGACTTACATTCCCTGCGAAATTGACTTGTGTGTTCCAGATGTATTATGGGAAAATAAACAATCAGTTAGACGAAAAATGTGGCATTTAGGTTAAAAATACAATTTGTTTTAACAGAAATTAGTATTTGGCGTTGAAATATATAAGTCATGAGCATTATTATGATTACAAAATACCTTTATATTAGAATAATTTAAAATTTGACATATTTTAAAGGCATTTTACCTACTTTTGATTTTAGGTAATAATTTCATTATTAAGACATCTGTTCTTTTTACAAAACAAGTCTTTCGCATTCAGCAACCTAGGTACATCGTTTTCAAGCCGCATCATGTCGTTACAGCTGAAAATTCCAGTAAATGCGATAGGTTTCTGTCTTGAGAGCAGAAGTTTACTTGCACGAGGGCTACAGTTTTCTTGCATGAAAACTCAAGAGGAGCGATAGTTTACTATGATGAATTTTCATTATAGTGCGATCGGACATGAAACTTCATATTTCGTTTGCTAATCACCACCAAACGGCTACTTTAATATTCGATTTGTGAAAAGAGTACAATAATGTAAATAAATGCTCAATATTGTGCAAACAAAGAGCTTACTGAGCGATTGTTGCTTAAAATGTAATTTATATGCTATAGTTTATTGTGTAGTGGGATAAAGTTGACTCTGATTTATGCTATAGTTGGTTATTGTACTCCCAAAAATAATCATAATTTACTTGGGTGTTCACAAAACAAATGAAAATGATATCAATAAAAGTAACAGCGTTTTAAATATGGAAAACAAATGCGTATTTTGAAAATATTAAACGATTCTCAATGTTTGCAATGCAGTTCTACGCTTTACAAATGAAACATTTTTATTCTTTGAGTTATAAAATGATGACACAACTTATAAAATACAAAGAAGATACAATTATTTTACATAAAAATTTTTACACTCTCAACTGTAAAGTCACATAACATGTCAGTCACATAAGAAAAAGTGAGTGGGTATTCAAAAGGTATTCAATAATAAACTAATTGCAATTAAAATTTGCAATTCCAGTTATTGCAAATCTTGTGCAACCAGTTTGGACAGCTACCACATAAGTGTTAATAATTTGAAAAATTTCATGAGACTTGCAAAATTCAAATTAGTTAGTTGATAACGAAATACCGAAGTTACTGTTAATTCATTTTTTTCTGCGTATGCGCACTTATGTCTCATCAGTGCAGATCAAACCAAATCATTTGAAAGTCCTTGAACCAAAAAAAAACGTGTAAAAGCTGATAAAGAACAAATAACCAAAAGGATCAAAATAGAAAAGCCAAAATTCAGCTAAAATTGATATGTTTATACACTTTTACATTACTGCAATTTAAAAAAAAACATAGAAATTTGATAATCCTATTGGAAAATGTATTTTCCCATGAGATTTTACTATTTTGTCACTATTTCCAATGGGTGTTTGAATTACTAGTATTGCCATGAGAAAATTTTTCCCATTGAAGTTAAAGAAATCCCATGGCAGTAGTAAAAGTCCTATAAAAATATTTCAAAGTCCCATGAGAAATACAAATGTAGTGAAACACCATACGAAATTGTATTTTCCATTGGATTTTGAAATTCCCATATTTTTTTAATTGCTGCTGTGTTAAATCATAAGATATAGAGTTAAAAGTATGATTTTGTTCAGCTCTTTGCGATTTATTCAAACTTTTTGGTCATTCTCAAAAATGGTGGCACAAGATTTGCAATCATTGGAATTGCAAATTTAAATTGGAGTGAGTAAATATTTAAAACACTTTTGCAAAGTTCTCAATATAATTTGACAGAATAGTACAGCCAAAATGAAATCTTGGAACTTACATCATGGAAAAGAATACAGCAGTTGCACACAAAAAAACTGTCGCACATATGCAAGAAAATTTCGCTTTCAGATATCTGAGTACACGAGTTAACTATAACGATGAAGTTCTTGACCACCTTCGTTTGTTTAAGTATATATCTTTTATCCCTTGGATTTGATTTGTGCAAAATGACTTAAACTGCACGAAATGCTTTCAAGTTTATAAAATGTAAGATTTGAAACTGTTGATGGTGTTGTTGTTCTTAAAATGGCTTTTAAGTCAAATAACTGACCCTAAGACACTCATTTGTCGATTTTAATGTGTGTGTTGAAACGAAAAAACTAAGATACAAAACGTACGTTTAACAAGAAGTATCAAGAAAATGGGATGCAAAAATCATATCTTGAATTATGTAAAAAATATCGTTTTAATTGAGAAAAATCCAGATATATCAGACGACAAAAAATTTAGAATGTAAGTAAACGTTACTGAGAATGCAAGTCAACCGTTTTTCCCATTCGCACTCTCATGATAGTGTGCATACAAAGAGTTTTTTTTTATAACTGAGATTGAAACTCACGGATATATTATTCAAGTTTTGTTAATATAAAGGCCAAAACGTTTTCTATAATAAACCGACAATATTAGTGAAGAATATCAAGTTCTTATAGTTTCATCTAAAGACTCACTGATTAGACAGATTCAATTCAATAGAAATTTGTAAACAAGTTCACTTAAAGTAAGCACTGAAATATATGATTGTTTTTTTTTTTTATAATTGTTTCAATATGTATTTGATATTATGAGGTAAGAAAAATGTAGTAACTAGTATATTTTAGTTAACAAAGTCATAAATGTTTGCATGTTGAATATTGTTTACTGGTTTATTTCTTTCTTAGTAACCATTGCTTTGTCATATCTATTTCAGTTTTTTTTCTAATTGTCTTCAGATATTTTTTTATATATTGCCGTAAGAAATATAGAGTGTTCTATTTGAGTTCACCAAGTTATAAATACAAAAATACCGAAATGTTTGCATATAATCTTGTTGTATACTTGTTTATTTTTATTAAGTAAGCATTTGTTGCGTTATACATGTGTCATTGTGGCGAGCCCCAAACACTCGGAATATTAGTTTCACGGACTAAACAATAGTGAATTCTTCTGATTCAAACTATTACTATGCAACAGAATAATACTTTTTAGTTTGGAAATTTTTTGCCAGTTAATTGAAAAATATCTTGAACCCCTGTTAGTGTGATTTTAGGGGATTTTTTTGTTTTCATTTCTGTTAACGGCACCTTCAGGAACATGTCAAATTACCTATTTTTCCCATATGACGCGAATAATGATACATATATGACCGACAGAGCTTATTTTTATATTATGATACATTGTATATATGTTTGTTTGTTTGATATTTATTGTTTAACAAAACTCAATACTTTTCCTGTAAATCTTGGACTCGATGACAAATACGTTCTTAATGTTGCCCATTGCTGCCCAGTAGACATTTTCTTTGTATATCCTAATGGGTAATACTGTAGAAGAATACAGGGCAGCAATTGGTAAATTTTATTACCGAGGGAGGAAACTTATGAAATCTTTCCGTGTTTATTTTAACATAGGTCTTTACTTGAAAACTATTATAAATAATGTTCTTAATAACTTACGTTATTTTTGTTCCTCGACATCTGCGGCTATTCAGCAAAGTATCAATTCAAATATAGTTGATATATTCGTTATTTTAGTTCTCAGAATTCTGTTGATTATAGGAAATGTTGAAACAAATCCTGGTCCGGAAACCAACCTCAATGAATCGAATAAAGCAAATTCCGTCTATGACAAATCACTATCCATTTGTAATTTGAATATTCGCAGTATACGAAATAAAATTGATTTCCTCCAAAACTTCGCTGATGAATTCGATATTCTTGTTATTACTGAAACACATCTTGATGAATTGATAACTGATAATGATATCCTGTTAGAATCTTTCAACACTATGCCATTGAGACGCGATAGAAATGCGAGTGGTGGGGGTATTTTAGTGTTTTCTAAACCCGAAATAGTTACTTCCAGAAAAACTGATTACGATAACGGTCAAGATGAGATCATCTGGAGTGATGTCCATGCACATGGTCTTACTTTCCTCCTTTGTAGCATATATCGCCCTCCGATTATAGATAACAATTTCTGGTTTCGATTACAACACTCAATCGAGTTGGCCCTCCAATCTTACGAAAACCTCGTGATCACGGGTGATCTGAACTCAAACTTATTTTGTCATAATAATAATAAGCTTTATGACCTAATAAATTTATTTAATTTAAAAAATGTGATATCTAAACCTACAAGAACAATTGGATCTAGTTGTACCCTCTTAGACCCAATCATAATCACTGAATCTATTCAAGTCAAATACGCGGATGTTTTACAAATACCTAGGGATATTAGTGATCATGATGCAGCAATTGCATTCATTGATTGTCCGAAGTTACATACTTCTACATTTACTCGAGAAGTTTGGTTATATGATCAAATGGATCGGGATAATTTTAGTAAGGATTTGAATGATATTGATTGGAATGAAAAATTTCGTGACGCAAATAATGTAAATGATATGTGCAACGAATTTGAAAAAATCTTTTTAAATATAGCAAGAAATAATATACCTACAAAGAGAATAACAGTTCGGGCTAAAGATAAGCCATGGTTTAATAATATGCTCAGGAGAGAAATTCGTATACGAGATAGATTTCGAAAAAAAGCGCTTGAAACAAAACGTGAAGACCACATCTTGAAATATAAAAAACAGAGAAATAAAGTTAATAGTCTTAAAAAGAAAGCTAAAGAAGAATTTGAACAAAATTTAGACAGTTATATTTTAGAAAATATATCCAAACCAAAAACTTATTGGAAAATAATGAAAATGCTAATAAATTCAAACTAGGGGTCATATACATTACCCTCGCTTCGTAATATTATAAATGATGACTCTCTTGATACGTTGGTTTCCGAGGAAAATGAAAAATGTAAATCGCTAAATAAATATTTTTGTTCTGTGTCCTTTTTGAATGACGATAGAGTTCCCTTGCCAGAATTTGAATCAAGAACTGATACTTCTTTAAATAATATTATTGTAACTGAAGATGAGATTGTTGATGTAATACAGATATTAAATCCAAATAAAGCAACTGGCCCAGATAAAATTAGTCATAAGATGTTGAAAATTTGTCCACATATTATTTCGAAACCTCTTGTTCTCATTTTTAACAAATCATTGCAAGAGGGTGTATATCCAAACAATTGGAAAATAAGTCACGTAATTCCTATTTTTAAAAAGGGAGATTCATCGTTGCCAAGTAACTATAGACCAATATCTTTGATCAGTTGTCTAGGCAAGGTTATGGAAAGAGTAATATATAAACATGTATATAATCATCTCATTGATAATAACTGATATATGAATACAAATCCGGATTTCTCCAAAAGCACTCAACAGTTCATCAATTGCTAGAGTTATATAATTCGATACTCAATTCATTAGAAAAGAAAGAAATAAGCTGTTATGTGTTCTGTGACTTTTCAAAAGCATTTGACAAAGTATGGCATCGGGGGCGTCTACATAAATTAAAAGCATATGGAATTTCAGGAATACTTCATAACTGGTTCAGTAACTATCTTAAAGAAAGAAAACAGTCAGTTATCAGTAAAGAGTCTTGTTCTTCCTTACTTAACTTACGTGCTGGTGTCCCTCAGGGGTCAGTACTTGGACCCTTATTATTTCTTATATACATTAATGATATTGGTGATAATCTTCGATCATTGACACGATTGTTTGCAGATGATACCTCTCTTGGCTATTCAAGTAGTAACCCAAATGAAGTAAAAACAGTTATATATAATGATCTAGTTGAACTAGAATTATGGTCTTCTAGGTGGTTAATGTCCTTTAACCCTGATAAAACTGAAATTATGATATTTTCAAATACGAATACAGATTTGAATTTCAGTTTTTCCATTAATGGGAAAAATATCCCAATAAAATCTGCCCACAAACATCTTGGAATAACTCTATCTCAAGATGCTAAATGGAACGACCATATTGATTTTGTATTCAAGAATATAGCTACTCACCTTAATGTGTTGAGAAAACTTAAATTCAAATTTGGAAGAAATAACCTTGACAAATTATATTTAGTTTATATTAGACCATTGTTCGAATACGGTTGTGAAATATGGGACAATTGTGGTTTAACCAACTCAGATAAGTTAGAAAAACTGCAATTAGAGGCAGCCAGGATTGTTACAGGTTTACCTTCATTTGCTTCTATTGACTCCTTGTATAACGAAACGGGATGGGAACCACTTTTCGAAAGACGCAAGCGTAGAAAACTTCAACTTTTACATAATATGATGACTGGGAATGTACCTTCATACCTTAGTAATCTTATTCCACCGACTGTTCAAAGTACTTCTGTTTATCCCCTTCGAAATGGACAGGATTTAATACTACCATTTTGCAGACTCTCAATCACAAATGAATCGTTTATTCCTTCCACAGTTAGAGAATGGAATAAGCTAGATTTAACTACTCGTAACTTACACCCTTTATCAAAATTTAAAAATGAATTAAAAAATATGTCCCTAAAAGATAATGATAAGTGTCCGACGTACTTTTCCTATGGTCCTCGTAAACTGAATATAATATTGACACAGTTACGATGTTCTTCCTCTTTTCTCAACTTCGACTTAGCTAGAGTTAATATCATAATAAACCCAACGTGCAGTTGTGGTGCACCCCGAGAGGATGCCTACCATTTCTTTTTTGAGTGTACTAAATATAATGAAATACGTCGTCACTTGCTTTCAAATCTTAACCAGTTGCAAACTGAGCTTGAAATTAATCTCAAATTATTAACATGTGGAAATAGCAATTATTCAACAGAAGTTAATATTGCGATATTCAATGAAGTTTATAGTTATATAAAAAAGTCAAAACGTTTCATCATTGTTTGATTTAAATTATATTTCTGTCAACGAGTCCACGATTATGATTATAGTCAGTATATTTAAAAATCTACATAGTAATTGTTCAAATCTGTTGCATGCTCTACTATTATTGTATAATACTGTATTATATGGGAGAAGACTTCATAAGCTGGATAAGCTTTTGTCCTATCCCTTTTGTTCAATGAGCAAATAAAATTGTTATAAACTAAATCAAGTTTGAAGATAATATATTATTTCATTCACAGGTTATCAGTCGCAAACCATAAAATTTGCAAAATTTCAAAGTTTCAAAGGCATAACTCCAAAACCCCTTGGACCTCTGAACCTGAAATAGAATTTGGCCTTAGCATTATGGTAAACAATTTACATACCAAATTTGAAGACAATATATTATTTCATTCACAAGTAATCAGTCGGAAACCCTAAAATTTACAAAATTTCAAAGTTTCAAGGGGCATAACTCCAGAACACCTTGGACCTCTGAACCCGAAATCGAACTTGGCCTGAGGTTTGTGGTAAACAAGTAACATACTAAGTTTGATCACCTTATGTTATTTCGTTCACAAGTTATCAGTCGGAAACCTTCGGGGGACGGACAGACGGACGGACGGACACACGACTGAGGGAATCACATAATACCTCGCCACTAAGTGCGGCGGGTATAATGAAGATAAATTAGAAGTTCCCGCAGATTTTTATAGTGTTTTTACAAAATACATGTAAAATTTATAGAGAGTATTGAATTTCAAAGTCCTTCGAGTTAGCAACGGTTCACAGAAAAAGAAATTAATACGCTGCTGAAAGGTTTAAATCTACATATATCCGGGACTAGATCTACCCTAAATGGCAGACCTTATCGATAACCATTGTGTGTGATATTCAATCCCTCAGCTTAGGAATAGTACCTGAAGATTGGGAAAATGGTCAAATTACAGCTATATTCAAAAAGGTAGTTAGTATTCTTCATCCAACCTCAGGCCAGTTAGTCTTACCAGTATAATATTTATCTGGACAAACTAGTAAAAAACAGGTTCATCGATAATATGTTTCTAATGTTTGTGGTAAAAAACATTAGTACGGTTTCATTAGCTGCAGATCAATAGTACTACAATTTCTTGAGGTACTGGACCATTGGACGACTATTTTAGATAAAGGGGGTATTATCGATACTGTCTTCATGAAAGCCTTTGAGAAATTGCCACATATCAAATGATGTAAGCGACAGAACCTGCACCGGGGTTGAAACTGTTTTGAGTGAAAGAAAGCAAAGAGTTCACCTAAACAGGTCATTTTCCAATTGGCAAATGTCACCAGTGCAATTAAACAATAATCAGTCCTGGAACTGTTATTTGGTGTAATTTTAATACATTATCTACCTTTCAAGGCTTATATGTTTACCGACGACACAAAATCATATAGAAAAATTGACAGAGACGTCCTGCAAAGAGATATGAATAATTCATTTAAGGGAGTACGAGTGTCAGACATTTTGTAATTAGAATTAAAATTCTGACCTTTTGTTTTAAAGAACTTTGCTAATAGAACAACATGAGCAAAAAATTTTGAAAATCCATGTAAGAATTTTTTAGATATAAGACGTCAAAATTGTGTCGGGAAACGGTTCCCTCTAGAGTTTTCCTTCATTTTCCATTAGCTGTTTCTATGCCTTTAAATATATGAAAATATCATTTGAAGTTGATAAATTTTTGCATATTGTCTACTTAATGCATGTTAAAGTGACCAATGACCAAGAAAATATGATCCATGTGCAAAACGATTTAAGTAACAATGAAGGGATATGGAGTAAATGCAAATGAGACAAAATCTCTGCAAATACATTGTAAAACACAGCAATAGAACAACGCTTTTATTGTTGTTCTTCATCTTGAAGTCACCATGAAGCCTTCAACAATGAGCATTGCTCATACCTCATAGCAAGTTCAAGACGGCCCCTAGCACCGGTTTGAGCGGTATTCATTGCTAATTGCTGAGCAACGCTACGTCCATGTCTTTTTATCCTTTTATAAATGGATGCGGGATCGTCAACAAACATACACTTAACTGGCAAAGTGTTCCTACAATCGCTGTCATCAATTTCCCGACAAAAAGACTAGTAGAGGACGATCACAACATTTAAACAACCACAGGGCACTCATCGAGCCAATTGTAAGAAAACTTGGCATAATAAAATCATGAGACGTGGGCACAATTAACAGGTGGTCAGAAAAACAATTTTAGATTACAAAAAACTTAAAAAGCCAAAATTTGAAAAAATGATAGTGCATTCATATGAGAAATTCTCTCAAAAACAAGTACACCATATAACTGTAATGCATATAGAGCATACATCTTTCTCACGGGGAATCTTTTTACGGACTCCACACTGCAGGAGAGACAAACTCCTGTCTTAAATTAACAATGAAGGGATATGGAGTAAATGCAAATGAGACAAAATTTCTACAAATACATTGTAAAACACAGCAATGGAACAACGCTTTTATTGATGTTCTTCATCTTGAAGTCACCATGAGGCCTTCAACAATGAGCATTGCTCATACCTCATAGCAAGTTCAAGACGGCCCCTAGCACCGGTTTGAGCGGTATTCATTGCTAATTGCTGAGCAACGCTACATCCATGTCTTTTTATCCTTTGATCCATGGATGCGGGATCGTCAACAAACATACACTTAACTGGCAAAGTGTTCTTACAATCGCTGTCATCAATTTCCCGACAAAAAGACTAGTAGAGGACGATCACAACATTTAAACAACCACAGGGTACTCATCGAGCCAATTGTAAGAAAACTTGGCATAATGAAATCATGAGACGTAGGCACAATTAACAGATGGTCAGAAAAACAATTTTAAATTAAAAAGACAATTGTTCAGAGAACAATTGCAAGGTCTTTCCCAGTCAATGTTGTGTTTAGTGTTATGTTTTGTCATGTCACATGTTTAAAATCATCTTGATGAGATGCACCCAACCAGAAATGTAGATCTTTATGAGAGGAGTATTTTTGCAACACAATGTTTTCATAAATTTTTTATCGTTTCCGAGATATCGCGAGAACAAATTTTCGAATGGCGGCCATTTTGAAAATGGCGGGCGAAAATTTTTGTTTGACCAACCAGAAATGTAGATCTTTATGAGAGGAGTATTTTTGCAACACAATGTTTTCATAAATTTTTTATCGTTTCCGAGATATCGCGATAACAAAATTTCGAATGGCGGCCATTTTGAAAATGGCGGGCGAAAAATTTTTTTGACCACAGATTTGTAATCAGGACCATAAAAGCTACCTGGAAACCAAATTTTATCGAAATCCGATAACTTTGAGAAATTTGGATATTTAGGGGTCAAAAACGCGTAACCGGGGTCGCGACCCAAAAAAATTTTTTTCCATTACAAATCATCCTTAGGGTGATTGCAACATTTTCCCTGCATCAGAATTTTGATATCGGTTACGGTTTTTGTGCAAACATGATAACAAGGTTTTTGGTCTTCGGGGAGATAACTCCGTTACTAAAAATAGATCGGTTTCACAGGGTGACTGGCTTCGACAGGCAACTGAGCCGATCAATACCACCAAGTATCGAATTGATATGTCGCGACACTTTTTCGCGAAGTGCGGCACAAAAAAAAGAATAATAATAATAATAATAATTAAAAGGTCAATTGTTCAGAGAACAATTGCAAGGTCTTTCACCAGTTTTCACCACGATTACATGTTAGAGTTTGTTTTTGTTTTCTATTTTTGTCAAAAAAAGTTTGTAAACAAAAGTGTTTGACCAACTATAAATGTAGATCTAAATGAAAGGAGTATTTTTGCCACACAATGTTTTCATAAATTTTTCATCGTTTCCGAGATATCGCGATAACAAAATTTCGAATGGCGGCCATTTTGAAAATGGCGGACAAAATTTTTTTTTGAGTAACCAGAAATGTAGATTTTTATGAGAGGAGTATTTTTTCAACACAATGTTTTCATAAATTTTTTAGCGTTTCCGAGATACAGCGATAAAAAAATTTCGAATTGCGGCCATTTTGAAAATGGCGGACGAAAATTTTTTTTTGACCAACCAGAAATGTAGATCTTTATGAGAGGGGTATTTTTGCAACACAATGTTTCCATAAATTTTTTATTGTTTCCGAGATATCGAGATAACAAAATTTGGAATGGCGGCCATTTTTAAAATGGCGACGAAAAAATTTTTTGACCAACCAGAAATGTAGATCTTTATGAGAGGAGTATTTTTACAACACTATGTTTTCATAAATTTTTTATCGTTTCCGAGATATCGCGATAACAAAATTTCGAATGGCGGCCATTTTGAAAATGGCGGACAAAGTTTTTTTTTGACCAATCAGAAATGTAGATGTTTATAAGAGGAGTATTTTTGCAACACAATGTTTTCATAAATTTCACCAGTTTTCACCACGATTACATGTTACAGTTTGTTTTTGTTTTCTATTTTTGTCAAAAAAGTTATGTAAACAAAAGTTTTTTTACCAACCATAAATGTAGATCTAAATGAAAGGAGTATTTTTGCCACACAATGTTTTCATAAATTTTTTATCGTTTCCGAGATATCGCGATAACAAAATTTCAACTGGCGGCCATTTTGAAAATGGCGGAAGAAATTTTTTTTTGACCAACCAGTAATGTAGATCTTTATCAGAGGAGTATTTTGCAACACAATGTTTTCATAAATTTTTTATCATTTCCGAGATATTGTGATAACAAAACTTCCAATGGCGGCCATTTTGAAAATGGCGGACGAAATTTTTTTTTTGGCCAACCAGAAATGTAGATCTTTATGAAAGGAGTATTTTTGCAACACAATGTTTTCATAAATTTTTTATCGTTTCCGAGATATCGCGATAACAAAATTTCGAATGGCGGCCATTTTGAAAATGGCGGACGAAAATTTTTTTTTGACCAACCAGAAATGTAGATCTTTATGAGAGGAGTATTTTTGCAACACAATGTTTTCATAAATTTTTTATCGTTTCCGAGATATCCTGATAACAAAATTTCGACTGGCGGCCATTTTGAAAATGGGGGACGAACATTTTTTTTGACCAACCACAAATGTAGATCTTTATGAGAGGAATATTTTTGCAACACAGTGTTTTCATAAATTTTTTATTGTTTCCGAGATATCACAATAACAAAATTTCGAATTTCGGCCGTTTTGAAAATGGCGGATGAAATTTTTTTTTTGACCAACCAGAAATGTATATCTTTATGAGAGGAGTATTTTTGCAACACAATGTTTTCATAAATTTTTTATCGTTTCCGAGATATCGCGAGAACAAAATTTCGAATGGCGGCCATTTTGAAAATGGCGGACGAAAATTTTTTTTTGACCAACCAGAAATTGAGATCTTTATGAGAGGAGTATTTTTGCAACACAATGTTTTCATAAATTTTTTATTGTTTCCGAGATATCGCGATAACAAAATTTCGAATGGCGGCCATTTTGAAAATGGTGGACGAAAATTTTTTTTCACCAACCATAAATGAAGATCTTAATAAGAGAAGTATTTTTGCTTCACAATGTTTTCATAAATTATTTATCGTTTCCGAGAAATCGCGATAACAAAATTTCGAATGGCGGCCATTTTGAAAATGGCGGACAAAAATTTTTTTTTGACCACAGATTTGTAATCGGGACCATTAAGCTACCTGGAAACCAAATTTTATCAAAATCGGATAACTTTAAGAAATTTGCATATTTAGGGGTCAAAAACGCGTAAATGGGGTCGCGACCCAAAATTTGTTTTTCGCATAACGAAACATCATGAGGATTAATCCAACATTTTCCCCACATCAGAATTTTGACATCCATTACGGTTACGGAGCAAACATGATAACAAGGTTTTCGGCCTTCGGGGAGATAACTCCGTTACTAGAAATAGATCGGTTTCACAGGGTCAGTGGCTTCGACCCCTCACTAAGCCGAATAATATGACCAACTGTCGAATTGATATGTTGCGACACTTTTTCGCAAAGTCTCGCGGAAGAAAAAGAAAGTATAATAATAATTAAAAGGACAATTGTTCAGAGAACAATTGCAAGGTCTTTCACCGTTAATGTAATGTTTTGTTACGTCTTATGTTTGAAATCTTCTTGATGAGATGCACATTGTGTCCTATATATTCAATTTTCTATTTCTAACTGATTAAATGACTGTTTTTACAATAAAGAGACAAAAAAAATGGCTTTGACCTTGACCTGTGACCTTGGTGACCTTTGACCTGGGACTCAAATTGTAGGGGTTTTCTTACTGATTAATTTGATATGTTACATGACCATACTATCTGTAAAAAATTAAAAGTTATACGCGAAATACCGCTTTCTTAAATGCATCAAGGGCAATAACTCTTCTGGGAGTCATCAGAGAGCTCCGGTCCATTGTATCAAATGTAGCCCTTGACGTGGTGAACATTTTTGCTGATATAATTTTTCAGCTATCTATTACGGTTATTGAGTTTATCTGCTAACAAGGTCAAAGGTCAAGGTCAAAGGTCACCGATGACCTTCAACCTGGTACTCAAATTGAAGGTCTTTTCATACTGATCACTTTAAACATATATGTTTACTATATTATCTGTAAGCGTTTAAAAGTTATTCGCAAAAAAACAATTTACGGAAACGCGTCAAGGGCTATAACTCAAAAACGGTTCATCGCAGGGTTTTCGTTCAATTGAATCAAATGTAGATCTCAATAAGCGGAGTATTTTTGCAACACAATGTTTTCATAAATTTTTTATCGTTTCCGAGATATCCTGATAACAAAATTTCGAATGGCGGCCATTTTGAAAATGGCGGGCGAAAAATTTTTTTGACCACAGATTTGTAATCAGGACCATAAAAGCTACCTGGAAACCAAATTTTATCGAAATCCGATAACTTTGAGAAATTTGGATATTTAGGGGTCAAAAACGCGTAACCGGGGTCGCGACCCAAAAAAATTTTTTTCCATGACAAATCATCCTTAGGGTGATTGCAACATTTTCCCTGCATCAGAATTTTGATATCGGTTACGGTT
>MJUU01050714.1:13678-41328 GCA_002080025.1 Modiolus philippinarum | reverse complement strand
TGATGCCGATTAATATTTAAAAACAACCTTAGGGTTGTTGCACTTACAGTGATTAGCAGGCAAGCAGGCAATCTGAAATGAAATGCACAGGAAAAAAAGAGCATTAAGCAATCTGAAATAAATAAAATTCAAGGTATTCATCAATGACTGCACATAAAATATTGGATGCAAGTAAGCAGGCAAGCAATTTAAAGGCTGAAAAATGTCACATTATTTATAATTTTTGGAAAATGAATTCTTTCTTGAACTTATTGCAACAACAAGATAAAACAAATACATATATACAAATACATATATACAAGATCATTAGAAGCATTTACATACATGTATGGGTACTTAAGGTGCAATACCGTCTTTCCCCGGATACAGACACAGACAGAATGACCAACATTCACATAAATGGATACTTGAGGTGTAATACTGACTTTCCCCAGACACAGACAGAATGACTAGCATTCACATTAATTGGTACTTGAGGTGCAATACCGCTTTTTCCCGAACACAGACACAGAATGACTAGCATTCACATAAATTGGTACTTGAGGTGCAATATCGACTTTCCCCGAACACAGACGCAGACAGAATGACTAGCATTCACATTAATAGAAACATGATGTAAATGGTCCTTATGGATCTTTAAAACTGATAGGCAGCACCATAAAATTTCATCTATGCACTACATTGTACTAATACTGACTTTGAATAAATCTTTATAGTAAGGAAGCAAAATAAAGAAAAAAGCATAAGTCAAATAAAAATAAAATTCTGAAAAATAAAAATAAAACTCTGAAATAAAATATGTACAATATAAATTGTATTATCATCCTTCCCTATGCTTATATCAGCCTGCAGAGTACTTCCGCAAAACCCGTATCTGGTTGACCCGAATATATCAGAAGCTGATCTGGATATTATATCAAGCGATTTTCCCAAAGTTTCAAAGTTAATCACTTTTTATCTAATGTTCGCACGAAATCACGCTGATAAAAGTAGAAATCTATTACATTTTCTCTCCCCGATTAGCTATTAAGAACAGAGTCATATTTACAAAATTGGGTAAACTAGACGTCAGAAAATCTAAAGAAACTAGGTCACTGATATATCCTGCAGAGCTTCCATGTTTTCACATTATGACGTCATAAATACTCTGAGGAACGATAGAATAACGTAACAGCCAAAGATTGCTTCAACATTAAAAATCAACATAATTTCGAGTACTTCGGTTAAAATATGCACCCGGTTACGAAGCGTTTGGTAATAAAATGATTAGAAAATTAAAAAAAAAAATTTTTTATTCAGCTAAAATATTTTGAAAAAGCGAGAATGATGTGTATGTCGAATTTTCCCGTGTGACCTTGGGAGAATTTGAAACCTCAGTTCAAGAAATACAAATCCCCCCCCCCCAAAAAAAAAATAAAGGATGATTATAAGCGAGTTATCGGACTTTTGACAGCTGAAGTATTGTAAAATATCATCCCGCTCGCCAGAATGTGAAGCTTGGGACTAGTTCGCTACGCTCACTCGCCCCAGTGCTTCATATTCTGGCGAGCGGGATGATATTTTACGACAAAGAGCTGTCAAGAGCCCGATAACTTATACATATAAATCAATCTTCAATAAAAATTAAACCGTTTTAACTTAAACAATATCGACAAATCATACGTGCATTATACATTAGTCTTGTATTATTATTTTCCATTCAGTGTCCAAATTTATTCCAACATTATCAATTTACCTGTAAAACCAACAAAATATGAATAAGTTATATATTAATTCATATTAATCATGAGCTATAACAAGTACATGTAAATACAATTAATGTAATCAATATTATGAATCTGCCGTCTATCCTACATTTTCAAAAAGGGGCAGGCTTAATTTTCATAATGTTGAATCTAATGCAGGTATTTACTGACATCTGCTTGGATCTGCCACAGTTACTGTTAATTTCAGAATAGTGTTGCTATTCAATGCAGTCACAAATTTACTTTCATCAGTATGACAAGATATTTTATATTTAAAAAAAATTTCAATTACAAACATCATTTACATCTGTTCTTGACCATATATACTATTTACAATACATGCCAAGTTTAAAATATGTAATCAGTGAACATGATGAATACCTGTCTTTGAATGAAGCAATGTGTCATCAAAAAGTCTATGAGTTGAACCAGTGCACTCGGAAACGAAAGCTTATCCCCTCGCTTGCATGTTTGATGATGAAATGAATTTATTCCAAACTAATAAAACAAACCATTGCATATTATTATCTGCAGTCTCATCTAGTATGGACAAATTATCATTTCTCAACAAGTAAAAGTATTTCAGATATGGATTTAATGCAAGCTTAACCCAGAAACCCTAATGTGTTAAATATAAGCCATGGTGACTTAACTTTTTTTGTCGCCTTATCACTATCCAAGACACATCTGCTTACAAAATTTCATTCCTATAGAAGTTCTAGTATCTCAGATATGAAACCTAAAGCAAAGTCATTGAAGCATAAAATGTAGGTCAGAATCACCCAATTATTATCTGAAGCTGTGACGCTCTCCAAGACGCATCCACTGACCAAAGTTGATTGATGTACCACATGTAGTATCTCAGATATAAACGTTAACACAAACTTTAATACAGAATGGACAGACGGACGAAAGGACAGATGAGATGCGGGATAGCAAGCATAAATTTACAAACATAAAAAATGACATGTTGAAAGCATCTGGACTATATGCAGATGACCTTCCATCCATTATACACATGATTCGTCTAAAATTCAACATTTAAAGTAAATGCATTTTGTACATGTGCATATTATATAAATGAAGCCAGTAACAAAAATATAATGGAAACTAGATGCTTAAAAGTAAGCCAGTGCCCATGTACCAGTTTTCCTGGCAGACAAAGTGAAAAGGGCACATGGATTGTTGTAATTATATGTACATTTGAAATTACCTAAACCTGTAGAACACATACCTCATTCATGCTCTAGATTCGTGGTCTTCAAAGTGCTGTACCATGACAGAATGAATATACATATTTACATTTAAGAAAATGTCTGGGGTTCTGATGTCAATGTCCCAAAAGTACTGCAATATTATGTCAATTTCCAAAAAGTACTGCAATATAAAGTTAAAAAGATTAAACAAACTGCCTGATGGATACTCAGACATAAACATCACAACATAAAAATAAGTCATCATGAAACTAAATCTGAAACTATACCTGTAGTTAACATTTAAATATATACATTTTCAAAGACACAATCTCTGAGAAATTCTAAAGAAAAAGATTCTTCAAAATGCAAAATTATACATGTGCATGTATATCAAAATGCACAACAGTTTATAAAATGACAAGAATTAAACATCAGTATCATCAAAAGTCATATATACCGACTGTAAATCATCTAAAGAAAAAAAAAGAATCAAATTCTTCTTCATCGGCATCATCATCATCTGAATCCAACTCACAGTCCAAATTGTCAGTTTCAACAATCTCGAGAAACTCATCGGAAAGTGAAAAGTCTAGATTTTGGGAAGAATTAAGACTGTCTCATATATCAGGTAAATCAAACAATTTATGCATTTGCAACCAGGACAACAAAATCCATCTTTGGTTGCAGACTTGGACTTCCTGCATTTGCAGCAATTTGTACCGCAACCAGTTTTACAGACATATCCCTTGGTGTACCAAGCAACTGTATTCTCTACCTTTTCGAAATTGACATCGGAATCCCACACACATTTTAAAACATTGTTTTGGTGAGACCATCCAAAATCTGAAAGTGGGGGAAGTTGAAGATACCTGTTACCTGCTTTGGACTAAAACTTAAAAACCCATGTATATCCAAGCCAGTGAAATCTAAGTGCCTCTAGGTTTGGCATCAGTTTTGTTCCTGTGGCCACTCTTTCCCACATCTTTTCACGTATTCTACAAATCAAGAAAATGTGCCTTTCATGATCAGTCTGTACTTCTAGAATTTCATAGAAAGCTTGTATAGAACGAAATGATGAAAATGCAAACGATGTCTGAAAAAATAAACACGTATAATCGGTCTGTAAAAAGAATGAAGTCCCTTCTGGCTATCTGTGTCATGCAGCTGACCACTTTCAGATCTAGTGATAAATACTGCATTGTGTCTAAAAACATCAGAGAAGTTTTTTTTTTACCTAGACCTTTAAAAAAAGAAACATAGTCACAAACACTAAAAATGTATAATATTTGAAGACATTTCTCAATGTTCTGTATACTCTGATAGCAAATATCATTCTGCAATGCAAAAACAAGTTTATTGATATCAATAAAAATCTTTTCATATGGAGAGTCTTTCAAGTGAACATAAACAGCCTTATTAATGGTACTGATCAAAGGAAGTCGTACAAAATAAACGTCTGTGTCAGGGCTATAAATAATTACTCTCTGACAAACAGAAGTGGCAGCATGGAGCCAAACCCTAGTGTCTTGCCTCTTCATGGTCTCCAGTGGCTTGCGAGTACTTTGAAAAAGATTTATTGTAAGAACATCTGACATGGTCTTTATAGTCACCATCAAAGCCACCAGCAGTCACAAACCTAAATTCTGGTGCAATAATTTTTCTTCAACATAAATTCAAAAATTCATTTGAAAGGAAATTGTTTGCTTTCTGACTGAAATGAATGATCTCCAGTTTGACGGTACAATGGTATCTCCTGTAATTTGATAAAAATCCAAAATTTGTGATGTAGAGTCTTGTCTGCTTCTCTCTATGTCTTTGGGACTCAAACCATGCCGGTTTGGGTCATCAAAGATCATATGCACTTCTGATTTGACACTAGACCCTTTAAATACATCCTCTTAAACAGCTTGAATATAATTAATAATATTTCATCATCGTCGTTCTATATTAAACTATGTGTAACGACTTTTAAGAAACAGATTCATTTTAAGTAAGATCTGTAAATTTACGTTTAACACACAATTATCTTTACATGAATAGCCACAGCAAACCCTTTTACTTTTTCGCAAGTAAAGATTTTGTTTGTGCTCAGAATAATCGTAAAATCTGAGGTCGAAAATAGAAGTGTAAAATGTGGAATCGTTATTGTACATGTACTGTCTTTCTAGGGATTAAGGTTTAAATCTTTTTATTTACACTTACAAATATCAAAGCTTCAAATAGATAAGCTTCTTCTTTTTCAGGCCTAAAAATAACCCAATTCTATTTTCTTTTGAAACCATTGACCTATGTCTTCATGAGATCATTTATTCTTTAATATCAATTATCAGAATTTAAAAAAAAATCAAACACTTTTTACAAAGGAATGTTTGGTGATGGTGAAACATATCAATTGCGATACAAATTTCAAGAATCTCAAAGGATAAAAATCTTTACAATCTATTTGTTTTTGGACGATGCTGTAAATTTTGATATTGTTTAATCTTCACGGAAAAGAGTAAATCTGAGTTGCTAACATAGTAAGCACAGATGGAATAGTGTCGTGTGACTAATATGTTCTTCTTTCGCTTTGGAAACAAATCTATGCTCTCATTTCAACAATGCGTATGTTTTTTTTACAAAAGGACATTCCTAATGTACATCTTCACATTTTATTCACTCAATATTATTATCAAAACTATCGTTTTTTAATAACTGAACCCTCATATTGCCAATGTACACACACCACCTTAATGCATAGTATTCAAGTATGAAGCTCTATAAACAAATTTATGCTCTAAATTCGATGTGCACTTATTCAAATATTGTATAATAACAATCTTTTACGTACACCTTGCATATTTTGTGCAGAATAAACCTTAAATAACGAATCACCTAAAACACCCCTATTAAGCTGGATAATGTTTAGTTAAAGGTAATGTTCAATCCCTTTCCATACCCAAAAGTGATTATTTATCAGCAAACTTGTTCTCGTCTTGATATAGCTGAAATATTGCTGAGTAGACGTTAAACAATATTCAATCAATCAATCAAATATCAAAAACCGTACTTAAACATTATCCTGAACCGGAACAAAACGTTATCCAATGTTACTTAAAACAAAAGATTTGTTTATATTTTTCTCAACCGGGCTAAACATTATTCAACCGGATTAAACCAATTTTTAGCGATTTCTCCTTACCTAAACTGTTCGCCGAGAACTCAGCTTAATAGGA
The DNA here is from genome assembly GCA_002080025.1 of Modiolus philippinarum. NCBI lineage: Eukaryota > Metazoa > Mollusca > Bivalvia > Mytilida > Modiolidae > Modiolus > Modiolus philippinarum. The sequence goes on along the minus strand of MJUU01050714.1, from coordinate 35,172 downwards.
GTGTAAAAAGCTGCACCAAATAATGATAATATAATAGAAATTTTTAACAGTTACTGTCAGAATTATTTAAGACTCGAAACTGAAATTGACATAACCGTTACCTAGCAAGGAGTGTCTTCTTGTTATGAAATCTAATCTATGTATTATGTCATGCTCTACAATTCAAATACAAAATTTTTTGTTAACATTGATTAAATTATAAATATGAGTTTAATTCCAATTCTTTTTTTTTGTCTTTTTTTTGTCTTTTTTTTTGTCTTTTTTTTGCTTCAAACATAATTTAAATAAGCAGTTATACCCGCTTCGATTTTATAATATCCGTATTTTATATTTTTATAGCAGATCGTAGTTATTCATAAGCTTTTGAGCAACTTGTTTCCAATTAAATAACGAATATAAATTTCTCTATGTCAATTTTTGTGTTTTTGTATGCAGTTTTCCGACACACTTATTTCTGGTGTCAAACCCAATATTGCCCTCTAAGAGCTGCTTCGAATTTTCAAAACAGTTGTTAAACATATTAGAATCGAAATAAATTATTGCAATTGGTTTCTGTTCGAATAAGAACATGGGCAGACCTTATATTTGTCTTCATTTTATACCATGCTATCGCCCGGTATAAAATATTGAGAAATACCTGTATAAGGTCTGACCATGTTCTAATTTGCATAGAGCCCGCTTTCAATAATATATTTCTTAAATAATGTGAGTATATTTTTCTCCCGTCAATGCAAAATTATTTGACTATAAAATGGCTACATCTTTAGTTTTCTATATCATTGCTTCATTCAATTACCAAAACACATTTCAGGGGAGATTTAATGTTGCTTTAAAGAAATGATTGTTAACAAAGAACTTTCCACAAAACTTAAACACCTAATTAACAAATTCCTTGTTCTCCTTGGTGTCGTTGTCTCTATGCGCTGCACAAGTGTGTCGTTGACTCCATGTGCTCTACTTTTGTGTTGTTGACTACACATGCTTCACTGTTGTGTTAGTGACTCAATGCGACCTCTGTAGTGCATGCTGTTGACTTTCCAACATGATTACTAAACTGGTTGGATAGAATTAAGTTGAAATGATATCTATATAATATCTGTGGAAAGTGCCGCTTTTCTTGTAATGGTGTTTATAGTATTATCTTTGAAATCATATCGTAACCATGTCACCGCAGACGAAGTCAGGGTGAAATGTTGTAATTCTACGTTTCTTCTGATTACTATTCTTTTCTTTATCTTATACTTCAAATACTTCTTGCCAGAGCAATTATTTTGAAATGGCTGAATGAAATGATTTTAAACTTTGCACAAAGTTGGACGACCACCTGACGTTGTATGCTTTAGGCTTAAAATATGGAAAATAGTCGTGTTCAAGATTGCCAGCTGCCAAAATACTTCAAAATTTCAATTTTAACCGATATCAATTAAAATTGTTTTATGGGTAGATCTTGACGCTGCGAATGAGACAGAATCATCGCATTATTCGTCTCGGATGACAACGGCTATTGCTTGCAATTGCAAATCTTGTTAAGGAGTTTCAGTTTTAGGCCCTCTGACACGATCATGTTTATTTTCATCTAATGTCGTATTTTTTTAAATATTTTTAACATAATTCAGCTTTTTCTCTTTTTCAAAGTGTTGTAAATGAAAATTTGACCTCATGATATTGTTTTCAGCTCATATGTCTAGTTATGAACACATGTTACAGTCACGCAAAATATAAATTATATACTAATATTACAAATTCACATCATTGAAATAGTAGAAAACGGTTTCCTAAACTTTTCCATTTTTAACTCTGGTACCGCTAAAACACAATGAAAATGACTTTAGTTTGTATCGCTCTAGCTGTTGCTCTCCAGACTGTCGAAACGGAAGGGAAAGTTTGTTACGATAGTTTTGATGCCATGATGTCTCAAATTTTCTGGAAAGGTCTTCAGAGCTTTCAAAATAACAGTAATCAGAGTTTCAAAAATAACCGAAACAACTTTAAACAGAACAAAGGTAAGAAGGTTTTTTTTGGGGGGAGGTACTGTTCCCAATGTTCATTTGGGTACACATAAAGAAAAATGACAAATGCATCAGCATGTATTTAAATAATGGGTCTTGGAAGGGATGTGTATGATTAGTTTTATGTCAGTATGACAACAATCCACCTCATTGAGTCATACATACACCACAACTTTTCATTATCTCCTGAATTTTTCACTTCAAAATTATATTTTAACTTGTGTTTTTTAGATTCTGATTGTCCAGATGACAATCGGCACGACTCATATCAGTTTTTGTATTTATGAGGTGAAAATATGACTGCTGTCGATAAACATATAACTATTGGGTAATTGCATTTTTATCAATTATTTTTAAAAAGTTACATACATGTACCCCGACAAAATAAAATTGCGCCGAGGAAATCAACAACTTGAATATCTTAGTTAAATCCAATAACTAGTTTTGTATTAATCATTGTCTTTTACCAAACGGTCAGGTTGTTTACTCTGGTCGTTTCATTTTTCAAGAATGACAAAAAGCGTTACACATTTAAGCCCCCTGTATAATATAATGAATACACAAATCAGGGATATCTGCTGGTTTTGTAGCTGTTGTCGGATGTTACATACTAGAAAAAAAAACAACAAAACAAACAAACAAACAAAAAAATGACAACGCAACCAAGGATGACACATCGTATAATATAAGATGATTTATCTTACATTTAAATGGCACAATTAAAACCAACACATGAAAGAAATATTTTTACATTGGCGAAAGTAGGCCGCGGCTCACATAAAGGGCTACCGGCCAAAATGGCCAAATGGCACGCCCCACCCGGGGAAACCCGCGATCGCAAACTCGGTGGTCATCGCTGACCCGGTTGTAAACAAAGCGAAAATAAACAAAAGGTTTGCTACGGAAAAGGTGACTTTTATTAATTGTGTTATATTTTTTAAGGTAAATATGATGTATTTGCATTCAAATGCTAAGAAGCAATACAGAGTAGAAATAACACCGAGATGTATTCTACAACAAGTGAGAAATCTACTATTTAAACTGATATTCCTCAAAATACACAAACATTTTCTTCAATTACCACAGTTTAATGCAAATATACGGCCAAAACTGGACAAAATAACCCCAACCATTTCTGTTTCAATCATTCTAGAAACTATAGAAAACATATTGGGGCACGCATGTGTGTAAATGGAGAGAAAACAATTTTTTCATGTTGATTGCAACGATCAACTGTGGTCTTTAACACGGTTAAATATTTACCTTGTGATCGTTTAACCCGGTTGAAGTTATCGTTAACAAACTTTTACAGCAAAACGTTTCATATCTAATTGACTGTAAAAGTGCTTTATATTTTTCTAAATAATCTTCATCAATACACGTACATAACAATAATGAATAAATATACAATATAACAATGACGAATGTTATTATACACTGAAGTTTTGAAAATGCTAAAGATAACTTTTTATCATTTTATTTGATAATTTGGCACTTCAGTTAGTTGCAGTCGTCTTGAAGCTGACCGGCGCGTCCTCAGGTAGGTAGACGGGAGGGGGGAGAACTTTGTATGCTGGATATTGCGGCCATGATATGGAAAAGTTTTGCCAAGAACCTTTCACGAACTTTTCATGCAGTACAAAGATATTCTCTATTTTTCTCTATAAATAGCGAAATCAGTGCGGTCTTAAAGGAGCCAAATCTTTTGCCGTTACCCATTCCTTTGGCTTATTCTAATGGCGATCAAAGCTCGTTACCCTGTTGTCTCAAACCCCTTACTTTTATACCCTCGCTCCGTAGTAAAGGGTGTATAATGTTCTACCCTGGTTGGTCTGTCTGTCTGTCCCTCCGTACATTCAAAACATCTTTCGTAAAGGATCTCTCCGCTTGTGTATGTAGTAGTGATATGATATTTGGTTTGAGGGTTTGGTATGGTGTGTTGTCCCTCGTCTCCCCTTTTCATGTGCGTCACTTATTTACTTCCTGTTTTCCAATGAATTTGATTTTGTTTTTTATTTTCATTACAGCTACATATTGTTTTTTTTTCGTCTACCTAGGATTTCTCCGCTTATGTACGTAGAAATGATTGATATATGGCCTAAAGCTTTGGTAACATGATTTGTACAGTATCATCCCTTTACAAGCTTGAAACTCATATAAGTTCTGTTTGCCGATTACTTTGATTTTTTTTTACATTATAGGCACATTTCGTCACAGAAGTTATTTCTGCAGGATTATATCATTTTGACCATACTTGAATTGTGCCCACACTTGTACTGTGTCCGAAGTCGTATTGTGTCAAAACACATTTAAATTAACACTTACCATATTTATTCAAGGTTCAATGAGAGGGGTATAACTGGTTGCCTTTAGGCGACATTAACAATGAAGGGATATGGGGTATATACAAAGAAGACAATGTCCCTACAAATACATGGTAATACTAGGCAATGGAACAACGCTTGCTCTACTTTTAATATCATTTGCATTTATAAACTGATATGACTGAAAAACTTTTCATCGGTTGTAAAGCCATAATAATAAAATTATTATATTCTTATCCAGTCTTCATCCAGAAAGGAATTCCGTTAAAAGAGGTACCAGGAGCTGTCTTGAATTTACTATGCTCACTGTTGAAGGGGTCATGGTGGCTTCAAGATGAAGAGCAACAATTAAAGCGTTGTCCCATTGCTTGGTTCTTTTATGTATTTATAGTAATGTTGACTCATGTGCATTTATTTAACACCGTTTCATTGTTTATTTTGGGAAATTAAGGACAAGCGGTCATTTTTCATTTATTTTTTACCTCTTATAATGATGTAAATTCTGTTAATTTTGAAGAAAATGAGCAATAATATACATGTCATGTATAAAAAGAAAATAAAATAGAGTAAAATCTTTATACAGGACGGCTAAAATTTGGTTGGAAGGGATAAGAATGTGCGAGGCAATTTTTTATGCCATAATTGAATAGGGGCACTAATATACAAAGGAACCAAGAATACGTTGGTAACAGTTCAAAATGCAAAGACATGGTGAAAAAAAAACCTGAAGCCGGATAAAAAGACGCGATACATATACCAAACATACGAACACTACAAATCTGAATCAAGGATTCGAATTTAACTTTTATAAAACAGAAGATTTGACTGGTCAAAATGGAATGTCAATTATACGATCTCTGATAAAATCTATGTCTGTGTCTATGACACAAGACAAAAATACTAGAAGTGTACGAGTCTTTAAGGTAGTACTGCGAACCATTCTTGCGCATCTGACAGAAAATGGAATCCACTATGGGTATGTTGCAAACTGATCATTTTCGATGTCTTATGATAGTTAGATTTGATCAAATATGCGACTTTTATTGGATAAATTTGCAGAATATCATTTTCAGCAAACACATGTTCTATTAAGGGGAGATTATAAATTTGTATAGAAATAATAGGAAAAAAATCGTTTTTTGCCATTTATTCAAAAATACTTTCGGTGACCCTGAAATTTTTTCCATGCAACTCGAAGGAAAGTATATTAGCTTATAATTCACCAGATCTAAAAACGAATATCTGATGTAACTAAAATAAATCAAAATTTTGTTAAATTTCACTAATTTTCCCAATCATTTCAACCAAAAGTAGCTAAATTTCAAATGACAGATTCTATTCTAATATTGCCTGTGATCCCCAATTTTATTTCATTTTTAGTTTGCCCTAATAACAAACTGTTAGTCATGAAAATATCACACGATTCTATCTGACAAATTTTTAGACCCCCATACCACCTTAATTGAATTAGAGTTTTAATATCCAATTGTGTCATTATTGTAATGATTTGAATGCATTTTTGACTTTCAAACATCCATTGTTTTCGGATATTCGAATATGTGCTGTTATGCTTAATATTTAAGAAACATGTTAATGTCAGTGCTAATATGAAATGTCGCATCATAATTGTATAAAAGAGCTAGTCCCATGAGGTATGCGTTGTCCCCTTCAATACTGGACTTTCGATTGTTTGATCAAAACAAATCTCAATCAAGGGTTCCTACCCCAAGAGATTTTCGCTCTCTCATTTCGTTTCCTGCTTTTCCTAAACTTCCTAACCTCCTGTTCCCTATCCCAGATCTTGAAAATTACCCCGTTGGGCAAGTCTTTTCATCTGATGGCTTCCTGGTTCTGCTCCTGAACCTTTTCTTAAAAGGTATCTTCCCTGATGAAATCCTCATTCTGAGATCCATTCTGCTGAAATGTCATTATTTACTACTAAGTACTTAGGTTGGTTCGGGGGACTAAGCGAAATCAATCAGAATTTTACAATAGTTTGCAGAATTAAACTTCAAAAATTTAACTTCCAAAAATTAAAACAAAAATTTGGGGCCACGGACCATATAAGCTCACAATCTTGTGCCGAAAATAGGGAATTTTTAGTTGAGATGTTAAAGAAAATTATCATTTTAAAAAAAATTATTCAAGTTACATCAAGGAGAATTTTAATTGATTTTATATATTGCAAAGAATTTTACAGTATAAATACTATTCTGAATTTTTCGTCTAAAATGAGTGCTTGACTTTGAGAAATTGGCCTAGTTTTTGAGTTTTAAGCGAAATATTTTAAAGATTTGTCCAAATTGTAAAATGTTTGTATATTTCTGTAATGAAAAATACCTATCAAAGCAAGAAACATGAAAACAAAATGGCGGAATACCACCGATCCACCTTAACAAAAAATAATGTCCATTTGCTTTCAGTGCTGTGGTTTAGGTTGCTATGCAGGATTTGTCGTTAAAAAAATAGAAATGGTCTAGAATACTAATTTTCACACCACTGTAAGCCCACGGAGTTATTATTTTTTTTGTGGGAAGTTGTTTGGTATGTGACAAATAACCGATAGCAACTGAACGAAATGCCAAAATCAGCTTAGAGGAGGGCCTTTCGTGAGGTAGATACTCTCTTGTTTAAACATTTTTTTAGAAATTCAGTTATTGCAAGATGAAGAACAATAATAAAAGCGTTGTTCCATTTGCTTAATCTTACCATGTATTTTTTTAGTTTTTCTTCCATGTACATTTACTCCATATCCCTATATTTGTTCATTGCAAGTTTCTAATCTTAATATAAACATATTATGACTATAGTTTCTACAACGAGAACTAAGTTGAGTATGAAATTTCTCACATCGAGTTAAATAAATTTGGCAAATGTTTGAAAACGAGGCTTGCCGAGTTCTTAAACATTTCAAAATTTATTTAACAAGATGTGAGAAATTTCATAATTAACGTGTTTAAGTCGTAGAAAATGTTTCTCTAATGACATAATGTAAAACACCGAGAATTATGTTTCGAATAGATTTGGCGGGAAATTTCACGCGAGCTGTTCTCTCACTAGAGACGAGAAATATTTTAATCACACCGGCCAGGCGTTAGTTAAATTTGCTAGAAATTAGAGAATAGATATTTTGAAATTACAGATAAAAAGAAATTATAGTACCTCTTGACACTGACATTTAATCGACGTGTAACTGAACTGCTTCACTTGCATCTGATCATGCGTACATTGTACGGAAAAGGTTTTTTATACGAATAACTACACTTGTGTGGGTATAGGGCCCAATCCTGTTGTTACTATTTGACAAAAAAGCAAGTTTAATGTGATACGCACAAAATGTATATTTTTTATTTTTCAGTTTTGTAGGATCTAATCTGCAGTATCTTAAAGTATAAATTGGAAATAGTTTAGGTTAATGTTTCGCCAATAAGTCTCATATTTAAGTAAAATTTGGTGTCTAAATCTGCAAGGCATTAGTGATTTACTGTGAGTTCACTATAAGTAGTTTGCTGTTATACTTCATACAAACTGATGAAAACTAATTGGATAGCATACACTTAAAAGTCTAATCAAATATTAGTCTGAAGATAACATACAATCATCGATTATGGTCAAATCTTGCATTGAAATGAAATCTATTTATTTCTATGACTACTTATACTGCAAATCAAAGAAATTAAAACCGAGTTAACGATAACATTTGCTAGTTGAAAACCGCGGTAAGCGATAACTTCAACCGTGTTAACGACCACCTTTGATCGTTGTAATCCACATGAAAAATTCATGTTTTCTCTCCGTTTAAAGATATTTGTGCCGCAATATTTTCTCTATAGTTTCTAGAATGAAAGAAACAGAAATGGTTTGGGTTATTTTGTCCAGTTTTGGCCGTATATTTGCATAAAACTGTGGTAATTGAAGAAATTGATAGTGCATTTTGAGGAATATCACGGCCAATCTCATTTAACTTGGGCATTTGATATGATTTTTTTCAGAAAAATAAATTCAAAAATACATATTTCAGGAGTTGTTTTTTCGAATCTACATATATTGTAGTTTTTGTGTGTAAAATATTTCTATCATGACATCAGTATTTTTGAAGTTGTGATCCTTTGAAGTATGGGTACGTGGTGTTCTATTTTTGTGAAATTATTCCTCCGTAACGACATATTGACTTGAACAAAAACTTCATAGTTTTATTATTCTCGATAGTTTTGATTCAAGAGGAGCAAATTACCTGCGTAAAGCCTTAAGGAATCGATTTAGATATTATCCCTACTCACAAAATCAATCGGTTTTCAAAGATATAATTTTCAAAAAGGGGAGAAAATGCCTAGATAAATTTGTTTACGTAAAAAAATATTTGCTTCTTTGTAATTCTATTACATTTAATTGTTAAAGTAGCAAATTAAAAGTTGATATGCTAAACTTTACCTCTAAGTCTTACTTTCATAGTAGGAACCATTTCAAGGATAAGGAAGATATATATTTCTTTGTTGGTCATGCGTTTTCAATGTCAATATTTCGTAACGGAGGAATCAATAAAAATGTAAGAAAACGAATTTAGTCAAATCAATATAATTTCAACAAAGAACATTTAAAACATCAAGAAAAATAGTAAAACAACTAAAGTAACAGTAATCTATAGACACTTTTAGCCAGAAGCTTGCAAAACATTGATCGTTACGGAGACATCACGTTATTCTAACGATCTTTCAATTTTGTCCAAAATGCTCTGAGGTAACGAAAATGACCTTCCTGTTTTGCCAGTCGCAACTGGTTCAGATATTTTACACAGCATGCGTTCTCTGTATACCCATATTAAGTCGGGTCTTGTTGAATGTTTGAAAGTGTATGTTCCTCTAAGTTTATTCTTGGTCATAAAATTGATGTAAAAAACTCCATCCCCACTATCAACTTCAACTATCTTGCCAATGTACCAAGTACCTAGATAAAGTGCTGCTACCCAATCATCAATGTTGTACTGTTCTTCTCCTTCTACTTGGATTTGAGGTTCATTTTCATCATTTACAATTTCATTGTTAATACGCTTGATGGTGTGTTGTTCCCAACCATCACATGAGCCCTCAGTGGCAAATGAACCGTCAACGAAACATTTGTTACAAAAACATGACTTTTCCCTAGTGACTACAATGGTGTCGTTTAAGCCAAAGATAGCATGCATTCTCATTGTGCCTTTCACTTGTATTAGATCCATCTGTTTGAACTGTTCGTCACAATTAGAAATCTCAGTACTGTCTACCCATTCATACTGTATAGTAGAATTCGAATTCGATGCCCACTCATAAAACCCTTTCGCATCTTGTATTACATGTTTATCTCGTTTCACTGCATTATCTGCCATTCTTTTTGCCACGGCACCAACACCATCGCAGGGCCCCTTCCCATGGCCTGCTTCAAAGTACTGCCAGCTAGCTCGTAATCCAAATCTGGTGTGGTGGTCTGCTATGACACTGAACATATACTTGTTCCTATATTGAGAAGTAGGACTATCACTTATGTAATGTATAAAGGATATGTCTGGTATTAGCTCTTTAAGAATTGGTATCGTGTGTTGGATAAATGCTAGAACTGCAGACGCATTATGTGATAGCTCATCAGATATAATGGCAAATGATTTATGTAGTAATTGATCTGTATCATTTCTATAGTATATTACTATTGGGTGAATTGTGACCATGCTTTTGTTTCAAAAGGCAGATTGTACTTCATCGTAGGAAGTGCACGTGTAGTTCTCTGAAAAGTCTAGTTGTGCAATGACATGTCCAATGGGTAGGTTTTCCTTCAGATGTCTGATTTCCGTGTATTGGTTCTTAACTAAGTGAATATGTTCCCGAAACATATCTGCTTGTTTGATTACTTCTGCCTTGAATTCATCTTTTGACATTGTTACATTGATCAAATTCACCTTCTTTTTCCCGTTCCCAATGTCAACACGCTTCCATTGGCTGTATGTGATATTCTGTGTGTCAAAGTTGTTTACGATATTCAAAAGCTCATCGTTCGTGTGGTCTTCATAAAACTTGTCTAGAACACCATCGCTTTTCCCTAAATTCCGTTGTAATCCTTTACTCGTAATTAATGCTACGTTCTGATGTTTGATACATAGGCATGATATCTTTGTTGTAAATGCAACAGGTAGTACTTGTTCTGGTCTACATCTGTAAAATGTGGCCCTACTAATTTTAATTGTTGGATTTCATGATGTGAACTTTTCATATAAATTATCTATGTAATCATTCAAGATCCTTTGAGGCATTTCTTTGCCATCTTTAGTTTTTACATTCTTTTTGTCTGGTAAGGTAGTACTATTGTCACTGCGTTCAAAGAATTCCTGAATCTTTTCCTTGTATCTACCAGCTTCTTTACACTTTCTAATTCTCTTTTGCTCTTTGATTACTTTGTTTGTCATTCTTGCCAAGTAATTTCTATTAAGACCTGTTGCTTGCAAAGTTGATCATCCTGTACCTCTGAACCAATTGTCCCCCAATTACTCCGTAGAAGGCCGATTTTTTTCTGTCAAACTTGTACCCTTTGCTTCCTGCTTTAATTTCGTCGGTCAAGACATAATGAAATGCAAGCTTTCTTTTCACTTTGTCGGCTTTTCTTTGGTTTCTACTAATCATATTGATGTCGCGTTTTGCGCGGCTCATAGGGGAATTTGAAAATGTTTGGCTTCTTCTCTGACATTTTCTTAACAACGCGTTGTACTTTCTTCCCAGTGTTTCATTTTCCTTTTCAAGTTGTTTTATGGCTTGTTTGTGATTTTCTAAACTGTTTAGAATTCGGGTCCTGCTTCCTTTTGCCCTTGCAGGAAATTTGATCTTCAATGCATTTTCCTGTTTTTCCTGAACTTTTTTCTTTGCTCTAGACTTTTGATTTGAAACTTTCTTTTTCAAGTTCCGTGATTTTCTTTCCGATGCCGTCAGTTCTTTTGACGGTATATATGATTTCTTTTTGCGAGCTCTCTCCTGTTCCAGGTAGGACTCTTCATCAATTCTCTTTTTATTTTCCCTGTACCTTTTTTGACGCTCTGCACTTGTTAATGCCATGTCTCTGAAGAATTCTGAACAGAGAAAAAAATATGAAAATTCAGCAAACAATACTGGAAAGACAAACGATACAAAAGGTAGGTAATATATGCAGATAAACAATGAAAGAATATAGTAGAGTAAATGCACATGAGACAAAGAAAAATACACAAGAAAACAAACAATGCAACAACGCTTTTATTCTTGGTCTTCATCTCGAAGTCATAATGAGGCCTTCACCATATTCAACTTCAGCAGGTAAGTATATTTTCATCATTAAGAAATGGCTGGAATTTAAAGACTACATTTGGAAGTACTTGCAAATTATAGTGTAACTGCAGTGTTTGATTTAAGATTTGGACATAAAAATATCACATGTTGATTGATCAGACAGACGAACGAATAGACTTGCTAACTGAAAAAAATGACGTTATTCAATGTGAAATGAACAGATGACTAGTCGTAAAATGTGCACTGAATATGCACTGAATATACATTAAACAGCATTTTTAATGCAAGACAACAAAATTCGTTATTTTAGACATTAGTTGTCAAAGTGCGCATATGCAGAAACTAAATTCGGTATCTTGTTATTAACTGAAAATTCCTTTATTTATGCAAGCAGTTATTGTTTTTGACGGAAGATCGTAGGATTTCTGTGTCAATTTTCGCAAATAGCATCACACATTTTTGTAGCAGACCAATTCATTCATCTTTATCAAAACACAAGTAAGAATTTCCTGCCGAATAAAATGTGAAAAAATGTAACGGAGGAATGAGATGTCTCCGTTACGAAATGCATCGCTATTTTATCCAGGTATTATTAGATATTACACCGGTTCACGGGAGATTACTTGTATTGAATCATATTGTTTACATTTCTAAGCAGATTTCTCATCTTTTAACATAAAAATCAATATTCTCAACAATGGATAAAAGTGAAAATGTAACTTACGTGATTTCTTACCGGGTTTCTAACTAATATTCTGGACAATGGTCAGTCTACTTCTGCAGTATCACATATCGGCGTTCAAACTTCTGCGCCATGCAACATTTTCATCACGTGATCTCTACCCAAATACCGGTGCTAATACTAAAATATCCTGTTTTAATTTTTTCCTGTAACGGAGGAATTCGTGATGGAGGAAGCCTGATCCGACCTCTTTCGGAATATTTCGAAAACGCAAAGTCCCAGTCTTACGATATCTTGTAAAATTATATACATAAAAATGAAGGAAAGAAATAAAATTGCTTTAAGCAACTATTGGTTATTGAAATAAAAAAAATGATTGTAGCGGAGGAATTTTTTGATGTGTGTAATTCTAGAATTGCAACATGAAATGGTCTTAAATTTACCTAGTTTAGTTTTTTTACAAGAATAATATAATAACGAGATAAAATGTCACAGGAAAGAAGAAAATAAACCACTAAAATGTAGTATTTTATTCATTTTTGTATTTGATTACGTGTTCATAAAATCGACATAACGGAGGAATCCTGAATTTTCGGACATTTTTCAAATGATTGTAAAAAATATAACATAGCATCTGCGTGGTTATGGTTAAGTTTATTAAATTTGTGTCGCATCAGAACTCAATGCAAACACATATATATCAAAGATAAAGGAAATTTGTTCAAGCCAGAGATTATTTTTATAGGGAATTTAGACAACGACACGCTATTTTTGGGAACAATAACATATTTCTATATCTGTCATTTTTTTCTGGTCGCAAGGAGAACGACTATCGACAATGAAAGTACGAAAATATGTATTCAAGACTTAAAAGCAGATATTTTTAAAATTTAACTGCATTTTTTAAATCAGCAGCCGCAAAGTAAGGTAGGCGACATGAAATGCAAAACTTAAATGAGATTGGCCGATCAGTTTAAAGAGATTTCTCCCTGGTTGTAGAATACATCTCGGTGTTATTTCTACTCTGTATTGATTGTTAGCATTTGAATGCAAATACATCATATTTATCTTAAAAATATAACACAATTAGTAAAAGTCACCTTTTTCGTAGCACACCTGTTGTTTATTTTCGCTTTGTTTACAACCGGGTCAGCGATGACCATCGAGTTAACCCGGGAGCGCCCGAAATATTATCAATTTTTATTAAATGAACATTATCATTAAAGTCTTTCACCACAGTGTGGTAGATCGGTCACACAACACGATAACAAAAATCACCCCGTTGTCCTGAACTATTTTTAGTAACAGAGTTTTCTGCCCGACACCGAAAACCCTTGTTAGCAGATCTCCTCATAAACCGTGACCGATATCAAAATTCTGAATTAGGGAAAATGTTTGTTATATCGTAACGATGATTTATCATACAAAAAAAAAATTTTGGGGTCGCGACCCCGGTTTCGCGTTTTGGCCCCTAAATAATCAAATTTCTTAATGTTATCGGATTTCCACCAAATTTGGTTTCCAGGTAGCTCTCATGGTCCTGATTGCAAACCTGGGATCAAAAAAAAAAAAAAAAATTGGCCGCTATTTTCAAAATGGCCGCCATTCGAAATTTTGTTATCGCGATATCTTGGAAACGATAAAAAATTTCTGAAAACATTATTTTGGAAAAATACTCCTTTCATTGAGATCTTCATTTGAGCCGATTTTATTTCGAACCTTGCAATATCTAAATTTTTGTAAATTTTGTTGAAAACCAAGGAGTATCTCCCTCATGCAAAGCTCTGTCCTTAGCTGATTTTGGCTTTTCATTTAGATCATATTGGGTATTTGTTCTCTTACAGTTTTTTAACATATTTGATTTTATGGTCTTCCAAACGTTTAGATTTTATCTGCACTGAAGAGACATAAGTTGTCGAAATGCGCATATGCAGAAAATAAATTCACAGTTACTTCGGTATTTAGTTATTTGATACATTTACATGAAAACTCTGCAACTAATCGTTTTTGAGTTATAGCTTTTGACGCATTTCCGTAAGTCGTTTTTTTTTGCGAACAACTTTGAAACGCTTACAGATAATATAGTAAACATATATGTTTAAAGTGATCAGTGCGAAGAAACCTTCAATTTAAGTACCAGGTTGAAGGTCATCGATGACCTTTGACCGTGACCTTTGACCTTGTTAGCAGATAAACTCGGAAACCGTAACAGATAGCTGATTGAATGTAATGGGAAAATGGTGATCTTCATGAGACGCAACTTTGTTACATTCGGTCCAAAGAGATTTGACGACTCTTTGTATGAGTTATTGCCCTTTGAAAGATATTGAGTTTCAATTATTGCTAAATACTCCCAAACGATATGTGGTAGAGACCTGAAACCTTCACCAATGTTCATGGCAAGACTTGACCTTTGAAATGATGTCAAGGTCAAAGGTAAATTTTGACCTTGACCTTTGACCTTGAACTTTGTCAGTGGATAAACTTGGAAACCGTAATCGATAGCTGATTAAATGTATTTGAGAAAATGTTAGTCTTATTAAGCTCTACATTTGGTACATTGGGTCCAAAATAATTGGACCACTGGTTTTGGACCTAGGGCCCAAAAACTGTTTTTCGGGGTCCGACTTGAGGTTTTTTGCTTATATCTCAAAAATTATGTAAGATAAAAAGAAACTATAAGAACAAAATTGTTCAGTTAATTATGACCGAAAAAATGGGGTCAAGGTCAAAGGTCAAAGTCCCTAGCAACAACGTTATTTGCCATAAAAAAGTCCTTAGCAACCATAGACAAAAAGTTTAGTAATGTTGTTAAGAGGAAAAAAAAATGACATTGCCAGCCGAAAATGACTTTCTTTTCCTTAGCAACAGACTTTTTTTTCGAAAAAGTCCGTAGCAACCGTTGAGCAAAAGACTTATTAAGGTCAGAACTTTAGTTTACATCACATTTTTGACTGAAATAGACAACAAAATCAAACTCAAACATGTTATCACGGTGAAAACTGGTGAAAGACCTTGCAATTGTTCTCTGAACAATTGACTTTTTAATTTTCATTATTATTGTTGTTCATTATCATTAACATTATCATTACTGTTCATTCATATTTACATTACTTTTCATTAACATTAAACATTACTGTTTATCAACATAATCATTAAACGATGACAAGACATTATGACTATAATTACTGGCCCTTGGAACAGAAGCTCAGCAAATAGAAATAATCGTCCAATATGTAACCATTGTGAATAACTGTTAATGTTGTGTCGCTACCTCTTGCGCCACATGGGCGGTTATGAACATTTTGTGATATATCCGACCACCGCTTTACCATTTCGTAATTAACGATACCTAAACTATATCATAACTACAGTACCATACAGTACATAATGCATTTTTTGATTATCTATCACCTATTTCCATGTAGAAATGAATGTCATTATGTGTCACATTATAAAGGGCCTCTTGTATTGTGTAAAGGACAAAACTCATTGTTTAAATCTGATCGGCTAACTTCGTCAGCGAACATTTCTGGTGCATTCCATGCTAATTTTGGATATTTTATGTACCCCACCCGACTTTATACATATCCAGGCAGCAAAATTGTTTATTCTACTCGCTGCAAAATTCATGGCTTTTTGATTGTTAATGTAGCGCAAATTATTCTTGGTAATATTTGCAACCAGATGAACATGTTGATGGTAGCATTATTTTTAACTTTGTGAGAGACAACGTAATTTGACGCCTGAGTTCCAGCAAACTAAATTGTCTGATGCTATTTCCACCGCAGTGAATAATAAGAATATTGGTTGGGGGTTCGAACTGTAACAGGTATGATATCCTCGGTACTAATTCTCCCCGCTTCATACCCCCTTTCATTGCCATTGACCCTACACTGAGTTGTTGCTCTTTAAACCATGGTTAGGACCATCAAATGTATTTCATGCGTAAACTTAAGGATGAGCCAACAACCCACACTACATTTTTCGTGCAATGAGACATTTTCGCCTACGAAAATATAACTTGTTTAACAAAATATATCATGGTGACAACAGTCTGTATTCAAAGTGCACTATTATTTTGATGTCTGGTGTAGCCCTTAAAAGCAGGTGATTTCCACCTGCCTTATTTCATGATCTCATCGTCACTTACACCATTCTTAGAGGCAGTAGTAACTGCCCCGATCCTGAAGGAGTGTGATTTGTATCTAGTTGACTCTTTGCCAATCAGGCATAACGCCCTGCTTTAAACTGACGAGAACTGATATCGTGTTACAGGTTTGCCTCCCGATGTGACAGTACAGGGGATCAGTAACATTTGGTCTTTGTGCTAAATATTGCTATAACGGAAAAACGGGACACGCTTTAGTATTTGTTGCTGGAATGCAAATTATGGACCCTCTTCCTGACTGGTCTTCTTTTAATATGACAAAAGTAAAATAGTATTTTATTTTCTGCTGATGTTCTTAAACTGCACATCCTTAAAGTATACTCGTCTGAAAAATGTTCAGTCTGTTCTTACCAAATTGCAACGCAGAAAGGATGAGTGACATCAGTTGACATGACCTAGTCATAAATGTTCATGAATGGTCACGTGTGTATTTACGAAGTTTTATGGAAAACGAACGGTATACATTAATACCTGGGTGACGCAAGGCCAGGTAACTCGCATACGACATCCATTTCCACTAAGATAATCTGATTTATTTTGTATGTCTATTTATTTTAGACTTTAACACCAAATATACTGTGGAGCGATCAATACCTACATATTTTGACCTGAAAATTTCAAATTGTATACTAAATAAGGAACATTTTATTGCAATCTAGGGCCTGTCAACAATGACTGAAAACTATTATTATATGCCACAATCCACAAGTGAATTTAACAAGTAAGATACAAATGGAAGACAAAAGACAAATTTACTTGATACCGAGCCCTTGGTTTAAACCGTATTTTCCCTTCCTCTGTTTCATTTCCCTATAATATTATAAACATACCAATATGTTGAAAAAGGGAAAATTAAGAGACAAAACGTATTATGGAAAGATGGTTCAAGGAGTGCTAAATTTGCCCCAAAACTGTCAGCTAGCTCAAGGAACCTAGTCGTCTCCTGACAAAAACACTGTTGCACTACGACGCAAAACTCGAAGGTTTTGGTAGATTCTCAGATAACGGCAGTATATCAGTGACAATACAGTCTAACAATACGCGTGAAATCTTAAGGTCCCGGAACCCTAATCCAGTTATAATGGATTCATGCAGAATAATCTATCGAAATACCAGTTACATTAATGCGCAAATAATGTGAGAAACGCCCCACTGGATTTGTATCCGTTCTGACAACATTACATTTGTTTAACTCAATGAGTCACACCTAAGATGATATGTATAAATATCTTAAATACATGCTTACATTCAATACATAAAATTGACAAATATATATGATCAAAACAAAAGAGCCCAATTTAGGTAATCAGATAGTTCTGACGATAGATAACAAAATACCGAAGTCACTGTTAATTTTGTTTCTGAATATGCGCATTTCGACAACTTATGTCTCTTCAGTGCAGATAAAATAAAAAAAAAATGGAAGCTAATAAACCGAAATACATATAAAGCTGATAGAAAGCAAATAACCAATAAGATATAAATAGAAAATTCAAAATGTATGCACACTCAATTGCACAAAAAAAGACACGCCTCCTTCTGATTGACAGGCAGATGAATAGGTACACGTTGCTTTGTTATCATTTATTTGGCGATAGAACCAATAAAATCGCGTGTTACAGAAACTGTTAATTTTGTTCCGGCTTACTAGCTTTTGTTTCTTTGACAAAACGCTAAACTGCAGTGCAAATGAGTGTATTCCTTCTTTATTTACATACTGTTTTAAAGACATGCACATAAATTGAAGAACAATTGTTGGTTTATTTCTTATTAATTGTTTATGATTTTTTAGCACACTATTTGTCGATATTCTGCAGAAATCGAAATTTTGATTATTTCGTATTAGGTTTTCTTGTTGTCTTGTTTGACAATATTTGTATTTTTTTTCCATAGGTGGTGCAACTTACATACAATGGGGCCGGTCAACATGTACAAACAAGAATGCAGAACTTGTTTACAGTGGTATGATATAGAAGCTTCCCTTAAAACTATTTTAATCATCTTGATAGATATAAAGTCAATGCCAATAAAACCACAACATAACAAATTAAATAATGTTCTCATTTCATTTCAAAAGAAAGAACCGGTGCCATTGAAGAAGTAATTCATCAAATGCATTTTTTATAACAACACATAAATCCTGTAAATATTAAGTTATTCTTCATAGAACGACACCTTAAGTCATAATAGATTCCTTCATTTCTTTTCGCTCGGGCCTAAAAGATCGAAGTTCTTCCTGAAGCAAGTTCATCTAAGTGCTTATATCACATGTATCTTTATCTAAATCTGTGATAGCTTTACTATTATCTGAACACTGTTTTTGCTTATTATCAAACATGTCGCTTATACCTTGTGTATTATGTTCTAATTCACTGTACTTTTTTGTCAGATCTACTATAGCAATACTTCTTTGAACCGTAGACACCTTCAAATTAACTGAGTTTATTGATGTCTTAATGTCGTCCAAATCTGTGACTGATTTGCTTACACTAGTTTCTATATTCTTTAGTCTTGTATCCATTTTCTCATAAACTGTAATATGCTGTTTGTCATCGGGACTGTTGTGTTTTCTTGTCTATATAAGACCTCTCTACTTTCATGCAAGATCTCAGAAGTCTGTTTATTTGGTTTATTCTTATTTTCCATTTTTAAACAACCTCCTCGTAAAGACCCTCAAATATACTTATATTCTGACAATAAAAGTCCATATTCACGCTTTGATATACACGATCGTAAACAATGGGTATCAGGTCAAGGGTTGGGTCTACAAAAGTCTTAATCTCAAAAGATACAGTAAATCCAACTACATACGGCCAGGGAAGAAGGGCCCACTCAAAGCAAAAGATACTGTTCCAGAAATCATGACTAAATACAATAGATTAAACGAAGTATCAAGAAATTTTTTAGGACCAAATCATAATCACACCTTCCATACTTCCTTTCAGAACACCCTCTGATGTTTACCTTAGTTTGAATGTCTAATTATACGAGATTAAATATACCTATAAATGATAAGGCAAAATTTGCAAAGCATACGTTACACATTGTTTTACGTTTTTTTGTGGTTCAAGATTGTAAGACAAAGAAATCAGGCATGGCTGAAAACAGGAACTGCTACGCCTCCAAATTGTTGCTCTGATGGATCGTGGCTTTAATTACACGTATTTCCTATTGTATTTTATTTCGATATACTAAATTTATACCATGGATACAGGTTCATGAAAATGGAAATATAATTTTTAAGCTATGATAAGAACTTACAATTCACGCTAATGTTTAGAGATATCATATCTTCTCTTTATGCCATTTTGTGCCAAGCAACGAAATATTCCATGATGTGATCTGTTTAGTGACGAGATATACAGATGACTTGTACTGTTTAATGTCTCTCCATCCAGAAAAATACACTAATTCTTCTAAAATTATATCAATGATTTTGTTGATATTACTGAGAGTATGTTTGGTATGTGAGTATATCTAGCAACGGCAGTAGTATACCGAAGGTACAAGGGAAGCGATGACTACAAAAATCGAAGTCCAAAGACATAGCAAAAACTGTAACAGATAAAAACAAAGACAGAACAAGGACGTGAGACATCTACAACGCACGGAAATAAAAGATAACATTAAGAACTAAGGCACTCATAGTGTGAACCCCCATGAAAACCGGGAGTGACATCAGGTGCTCTGGAAGGGTAAGCATGTCCTGCTCCACTAGCGACACCCGTCACACAATCAGTGAGGTATATGTATATATTGTTTTGAAAGTTCTGAATTGAGGCTGATTGGAATAATCTAGGTGAGATACAGATCAAGTTCGAATTTGGTTCTGGTCGGTTGATTTTGATACCAACGACGTAATGAAATTGAAAAGAAAATTTAAATCACACCTTGAAAAAATATCCTCGTGGTCAAAACATAGTGTAGCTTGGTCGAGTTCAGTCCAATTTGGAGGGAATTTGTCCTTGTTGCAAATGCCCAACCTGCCAACAACCGATATTGTTTTATTTCAATTTCATGATAATCGTTAGCCCAGTGATGTAAATTTTTCATTACATTGTAAATAGACTTCCCATATTAATAATATCTCATCTGGTAAATTACGTACATGTACTTAAGAATTGAATTTCAAATTAAGTCTTTGTCGGTTAAATTAGGTAAATGATTACTTCACTTACATTATCCCTTATTAGAATATTCTTGTGAACTCGCTGGTGCATGTACAATGCAGGACATTCAAATGCTGAACGAATTTCACCAGAAATCTGCTCGAACTCTAACTAGTCTGCCTATAATTTATACTTAGAGGGGAATCACTACATTCCGTCGGAAAATTAAACATAAAAATTGTAATGGAAACAGTCTGTTTGTATTTTCCCTATATATGTCAATCAGAACGTTTTTTTCAGGGGCTTTGTCTACTGAACTGCCGTGCCTTTCTTAAGGAGGTGGATAGGGGAATGTCCTGTCAATGAGCCGTAGTCAGGTCAATATATGGAAGGCCTTGCAGCGAAACGTTTTTGATAAAGTGTATGGAGAAACGCCCTGTATACAGTATAAAAACCCCTTCTTTTATTTCCTGATACAAGGTATACTCACAGGGAGTGGAAGCTAAATTTCCTGTCCCTACCAATAGCTTCCCTTCTCCAGCAATACTGCCGAAACTCGTTTCACGGTTACTTTCTTCCCCTAACTTTACATTTTAGGTAGAATGATGCTGAAATATTATCATCCTAGTATAGATGAAGACAAGAGTGTTACAGTAACATTATATTATAATCACCAAGTAAATGCACTCATTGTTGAAATAGAGTAGATCGTAAATGCAATCATTGTTGAAATAGAGTAGATATGCAGCAGACATACTGTTATTGTGGAAATTTTCGCGTCGGGGTGGTTTTCGATTATATTGCGTCTGGGAATTATGCGAGAAAACGCTTTTCAATCAAATTTCGAAAATCCGCGAAGATTACTACCATGCGGAAGGTTCGGGTTTGACAATTCGCGAAATTACCCCCCCCCCCCCCC
>MJUU01050713.1:0-16244 GCA_002080025.1 Modiolus philippinarum | reverse complement strand
GTGGCATTTCTTCCAACACGTGGACCTGAGTTTACATCCCATCCGAAAGATGGGTTGTGTATTTATTAATCCCGCACAACCACGGAATGGGTCCTATTTCTATATCCCGGGACCCTCGGGGTAGGCCTTCGTTCAGGAGGGGTCACACCCCGCAAGCCGGAGATACTAGGTCTTATTTCTATATCCCGGGGTTCCCTCGAGGTACTCTGGTAGGAAGACTCTAGTCCAAGCTCAGAGGATGCTGCGGGCCTATTCATAAGCCGGGACCGCGCACGGCGGCCATGTTGTTTGACCTAAGACATTCAAAATAACAAATTTGAAACTAGATACCCTAGTGATGATTCAGTTAAAGTTTGGTTTCGTTTGACCCAGTGGTTTGAGAGGAGATTTTTGAAAGTGAGCTAACGATGGACGGACGACGGACGCCAAGTGATGGCAATAGCTCACCCTGGCATAATGAGCTAAAAAACAGCAATCCGTGTGTATTAATTCACATGTTAATGATTACAAGTGATCTTTTTGTACCATGGAACGGTTTAACGATTCACTGTTAACAAATTGTTTATTCGCGCCATTTATCAACGGTTTCTTAATGCCTGCCTTCTGTCACCCTCTAATCAAAGTGTTACTTTTTACTTTCTGAAAGGCAGATATAATCCAAGGTGCATTAGTTTATAAGTCAATTTTTACATTGATTAGGGATTTAACGCTACTCATTACCTTTAAAACTTTAAAACTTCGCTATATCAGTTGATAAAAATGAGCTCTTCATTTCAGTTTTGAACTTGTCATTTCCTTCTACATCTAAAAACTAATTCCTTGGTACACGAAGCGGGAACAGATCTAATTTTAATTTCATTATCGTCTAATTTCTTAAGAAATGATGTTGTTCTATGTGCAGCAAAACAGCAAAAATGCACAAAGCCTTTATACTTCGCTTTCGCAATGGAAACTGTCTGTCTATCACATGTTCACAATACGGTCAGCGTATTTAACAATTGTTTGTTCGTTGCTCCAAGGACTTTCTGAGTGAGTTATATTCTAGTCGTCTTGAAATTAAAATTTGGGATGACATAAGTCTGTTTTACCCCGATATATTATTTGTGGAGGCAATAACTTATCACGAACTGTTGATGCAAGGACCATGGTAATTTTTCTTTTGTCTCCTAATCCCAAAAATTGGCATTTTTATCTAATGTATAGTCACCAACCGGAATAAACTTATTAATGAGTTTATCAGGTATATCAAATTGTTTTACATTTTTCCAAATTTCTGGCAGAAATTCCACTTTTAGCATGCCAAAATCTGCCGGTACTCTCCTTTCAGCTTTTATAGCTTTACGCTTATTGTATAAAGGCCTGAGCGCAAGATCGTGAAAATTCATCATGTCTACAAAATTTCGATAGGATCGACTTTTCCTTCTTAATGATGATACCATGTGCTGTTGCCAGAATATACATATTTTTATAAAATGATAGTGATGTCTACCGTTACACACGTTGAGAATAGTTGCTCTGCTTGACATCAGGACAGGGTGTGTGTAGCAACCCAGCCCCACGCGTCAAACACCCATCGACACGCTTACACACCCCGTGACTAATGTACAGTCCCTCAAAATCATATCCCTTCTTCACACTCAGTGTCTTTTCGGCACTGTCCCCATGCTACTATCACCATCAAGGCAATGGCCATTGCAAAAACACGTGCGTTTTTTTTAAACCTCGTATGACCGATGAGACTTTTATTTATATTTAGCACAATTCGTTTGAAATGAATAGGGTAATGAGGAAGCAAAGAAAAGCAAGTAAAAAATAACATTACAAGTAACAAAAAGACGTTAATGTATGAAATTAGCAGTATTTAGATCTAATTGTTGAATATAGATTTTCTTTTCTTTGATATTGATCCACCCAGTCACTTTTGAACACTGAGTTTCCGTTTTACATTCAAGTATGTGTATGAAACATGTTTATTAAAATTTTAAGATTTGATACTTCATACCAAGTTAAGTTTCAAAAGAGAAGTCTTATTTTTTTCCATGTATTTGTGAAAAAAGAATGTTTTTAAGGGGAGGGGCAACTTTTAGGAACAAAAGAGTTGAAAGTCAATGAAGTCAGTCAGGTCTGGAATACCGAAAAGCTATATTTTTATATAGCCTAGGTAGCCGCGTGGTCTAGGACGCTGGACGTAGTGCAGGCGGTGTTGCCATAGATGTGTGATGGTGATGGTTCGAATCCCGGAGAGGGAACTACCAATGTGCAGATCTAACAATGTCGGTTCGAATCCCGGAAAGGGAACTACCAATGTGCAGATCTAACAATGTTGGGCTGATTTTCAGTCGTATATATAAATAATCCATCAAGCCCAGTATAATGTCTCATGATATTATTCATTGGACAGGTATAGTATGAAGAGTTGTCACATACTTCAGACAACTACATGTATATAAAAATCATAACCTTGTGTGGCGGCATTCCTTGTCGACAGACATTGAATCCTCTCTACTATACACACAGCTGATCTGCATTGAGCACTTATACATCGTGCACTGCGTTACAACCCTAGATTAAACCTACGAGGAGGTATCACCCGGTTACCGAAAGCTATATGTTTATATAGCCTAGGTAGCTGCGTGGTTTAGAGCGCTGGACGTAGTGCAGGCGGTGTTGCCATAGATGTCACAACAGTGATGATTCGAATCCCGGAGAGGGAACTACCAATGTGCAGATCTAACAATGTTGGGCTGATTTCTAGACGTATATATAAATAATTCATCAAGCCCAGTATAATGTCTCATCATATTATCCATTGGACAGGTATAGTATGAAGAGTTGTCACATACTTCAGACAACTATATAAAAATTATAACCTTGTGTGGCGGCATTCCTTGTCGAAAGACATTCAATCCTCTCTACTATACACCCAGCTGATCTGCATTGAGCACCTATATACATTCAAGTATTATCGACATTATCGTTTAGCTTGATTCGAATTAACAGTGGAACACCCGATTAGTTTTCTCGTTATCTGACAAAAATCTTTTGTCATTACCACCATATTTACTCTAATTTCCAGCAAATTTGAAAACCTGATAGATTAGTTATCGAAATTTGATCTAAGAACCGACTGGTCAATCATATAAATGTTTCATGTCAATTTCTAGAAATAGTGCAACTGGATGCTGATGAAATTGACACCTGCATCATTGTCTAACGAAATCGTTTTTGCATTTTTATGACTAAAATTTCTCAATTTACTGGTAATATGACATTTTCATTAAAATATTTGACTCAACATCCCTTTTAATGAATGGCGCAATGATACACAAGGCAACGATGGTAGCAACCAAATGACCTCATATTTAAGAACAGAGACAATTGAGATCACTGTACTTCAAATAAATTAAGTAGAAATTAGGGAAACATCTCTAAAATTGTTTTCCAGTTTATTACGATAATTTCTCAAATCTTGACAGTTAAATGCTCACATTTTAAAGTTAGGTAAACCTAGAACTTAAAAAAAACGGCAGTAGAACACCGAAGGAACAAGGGAAGCGAACACCACAAAAATCGAAAACCAGATACACGTCATAACGGCAACAGAGAAAAACAAAGACAAAACAAGGACGTTAGACAGCTACAATGCACAGAAACAAAAAGACGACATCGAAAACTAAGGCACTCATATTTTGAACTCCCATCAAAACCGGGAGTGACATCAGGTGCTCCGGAGAGGTAAGCATTTCATATCAATCAGACTTTTATCGTGAAATTTGGACCACCATTTAAAAAATGACATTTATTATAGAAATGAATAAATTAATTTAAAGATATGTTTCTAAATATAAGGGTAAATTTAAAAAACATATAATATAACATTAATAAATAACATTCATCTAAAATAAAAGGATACAATCTTTGTGACTGCCTCCCCCTTCCCAATCGAGCCCGTTAAGTCATGTTTTTGTTAACTGGAGATATTCTAATATCGATATGTAATTTATCTACAGAATGATGTATTTTCTAACACTAAAGAAATTGATTAAATTACTTCCAATTTCAATTCAAAACTGGCAAAATTTCATATTTTTCTAATATGGAGACAACCGGAAGAGGGCAGGGTCTTTTATTATTCTGTTTGGCAATCAGTGTTATAATATGTCAATTTCTATTTCAAAGCTGTAATAATTAAAATATTGAAATAATATTTAGTTTGAAATTCGGGTGTTCGTCAAAACTGCTATATGCGTTTTTTCACTGTTCTGATACACATGACATTGGATTGGACTGAGCAAGGATTTGTTTCATTGGCGGATCCAAGGGGGTTCCGGGGGTTGGAATCCACCCTTTTATCTGGACAATCGTGTATTTTTAATGAAAATACTGCCGTTTTACTAAGAAATACCCCATAAATTTTCGCGCTCCGATTGATTGATTGATTGATGTTTTACGCCAACTTCAGCAATATTTCAGCTATATTGTGGCGAGAACTGTTGGGTTTATTGAACAATTTTAATAAATACATAAAATATTAATATAAAACCATATAGCTTTATACAAGTAAAACAGATGTGTTAAATGTTAAAAACGCTCGGCGAAATTTCTCTTCACTTCTCAATTGGAACCCCCTTTTCATATTTCCTGGATCCGCTCCTGGATTTCCTTGTAATGAGTAAATGAACATGAATAAATCTATTCAAAAGATAATAGTTTGGTTTTTCAAATTTTATTTTATATTATTATTGTCAACTGATGCACAACGAGTGACCTGTGTATGCATGATGATGCATATGTTCCCCGTAATATACATATAATGTCATTTCAGATTCTAGAATCCATTATTTATTTATTTATAATATTCCTTTTTTTNGATTTCCTTGTACTGAGTAAATGAACGTGAATAAATCTATTCAAAAGATAATAGTTTGGTTTTTCAAATTTTATTTTATTATTATTGTCAACTGATGCACAACGAGTGACCTGTGTATGCATGATGCGTAATATACATATAATGTCATTTCAGATTCTAGAATCCATTATTTATTTATTTATAATATTCCTTTTTTTAAAAAAACACAACTACAATGATTTTGAACATCTTAACATCTGACTGCAACAATGATTTACGACGCCTTCGGGCTAATTAACATCTGGTCAAGGTGACAGGTGATGACTTGACCACTTGTTTATTACATTTTGTTAACTGGATAGATGTTGAATCATTCTATTTCTAATGTGTAACCCTAACATTGTACATATGTACCACTAATATAAAATAGAACAGAACATAATTTAAAATAATGTATAAAAACTTTTGAAACACAAATCGTAATATTTATGTTAGTGTGTATTTTATTTAATTAATTTTTATTTATTCACATATATATGACAATAAAATATTGGATTTGATAGGTCCTTTTTTTATTTATGTAAAAGTGACTTGTGTAGAGGGCTACATCCGGATATACAGACAGCCTAAGGACCGCATTACGGACTGTGTACCTTGTTACAGCCAGAGCCGAAGGCAAGGGCTGTAACAAGGTAGAGGTCCGTATAAAGGTCCTTAGGGAGTCTGTAAATCTGATGCAGCTCAATACACAAATTTCTATTACTTTTATTTCAGTGAACAAATTTACCAGTCAAACGCTTTATGTTTTCCTCTTTTTTAATTGTCGGCAATTCACGAAAATAGTTAAATAAAAGTAAAAGTGAAATTGAAAAACATGGACATGAAATGTGAGGTTACTAATTTCTTACTTTCTGAAACTAATATTTAAAACACTGTTAGATAAATTCATTTTTTTCTTATCTTAATCGGGTGACAGGTTAAAAAAAAAATAGTAAATTGTGATTTTTGAGCTAAATATATGTTTTTTTTTCTGCTGACGTCACCACCGGGCTGTATTATCTCAGCCGGGTTGTATCGGATCTCAATACAGCCCGCACAAGCGATACAGCCCGCTAAAAGTATTTTTGAGCTGGATGTCGAAATACAGTATACCATGTGATAGTAATTGAACCAATTGAATTATTTGTAACGAAAGTTATATGAAATAATACGACCAGTTAAGTATCGGTCCAGTTTTTATTGACCAGTGAGCAGTGAGTAGCATTTAAGAACGACAACAAATGTATATCACCTCAGAATAGTCATAAGCAGATCCAGAGAACCGGCTGAGCAAGCTTCCGAAAAAACGGATGGCGTTCCCATGGAATTCTATAAAAAGGGTGTTTCCATGTAATTTTTACAGATTTTTTGTCAGTAAAATGTAAATTTTGTTTTCTAGAAAAATTAAGGGGCTCTACCCCCTCTGGATCAGCCAATGCAGAGGGACCCCCTTTTTTCTCCACGTTGCTAGTACGCCTTCTTGGTAAACCCGCTTTTAATTTTCGTTCACAATACAGCAAAAAATCATAAGCTGATCTAGAGAGGGTTCCCGGCATGTTCATCCCAGACTTTAACCCAAAAAATGTTTATATTATTATTGACAATCTATGAAAAGTGAAACTAGAGGCTCAGAGACTGAGCCTGTATCGCTCACTTGACAAAATACTTCTCTGCCATGCATGACCAAAAATGATGTTTTTACGAATGGAGGTCTAATGTTTAGCTATGTTTTCTATTAGCACATGTGTTTTTTTTTGTTCTATCGAAATGAGTAAACTTTGCAAAGGACCTTCTACTCATCATTCCAATACAATTTGTTTCACAACAGTTTCAGAGAATACGAACAAAATGAGCAATCTTTGTAAAGGACCTTTAGTACATCCGTCCTATAAATTTGCTGCAGCGGTTTCAGGGGAGATGAAAATGTGATTTTTCCATAATGTCCAATTTTAAACTATTTTCCTTGCTGATACCCATGTTTTCATCTGATCAGAATGGAATCAGCAATCTTTGTAAAGGACCTTTATTACATCATTTCTGTAAAGTTTGGTTGAATTTGCTTAAGAGGTTTTAAAGGAAAAGATGTAAATGTGATTCCCATAGGGTTCAATGTTAAACTTTGTTCCATGCCACAAGCAATGTTTTTCATCAGATTGGAACAAAATTGACAATCTTTGTAAAGGACCTTCCATTCATCATTCCTGTAAAGTTTGGTTGAATTTGCTTCAGCGGTTCCAGAGGAAAAGATGAAAATGTGATTTTCCCATTGGGTCCGATGTTAAACTCAAGTTCCGCGCTTGCGGCCATGTTTTTTATCAGATCGGAACAAAATGAGCATTTTGGGGAAGGACCTGAAGTACATCATCCCTGTAAAGTTTTGTTGAATTTGCTTCAGCGGTTTCAGAGGAAAAGATGAAAATGTGATTTTTCCCATTGGGTCTAATGTTAAACCTAAGTTCTGGCGGGCGGCCATGTTTTTTTTATCATATCGTAACAAAATGAGCATTCATAGTGTAGGACCTCTAGTACATCATTCCTGTCAAGTTTTGTTGAATTTGCTTCTGCGGTTCCAGAGGAGAAGATGAAAATGTGATTTTCCCATAGGGTCCAATGTTAAACCCAAGTTATGTTTTTTATCAGATCAGAACAAAATGAGCATCTTTAGTGAAGGACCTGAAATACATTATTCCTGTAAAGTTTTGTTGAATTTGCTTAGCGATTTCAGAGGAAAAGATGAAAATGTGATTTTCCCATAGGGTCCAATGTTAAGCTGGCGGCCATGTTTTTTATCAGATCGGACGAAAATGAGCATTCATAGTGAAGGACCTTTAGTATATCATTCCTGTAAAGTTTGGTTGAATTTGCTTCAGCGGTTCCAGAGGAAAAGATGAAAATGTGATTTTCACATTGAGGCCGATGTTAAACCTAAGTTCTGCGCTTGCGGCCATGTTTTTTATCAGATCGGAACAAAATGAGCATTCATAGTGTAGGACCTCTAGTACATCATTCCTGTAAAGTTTTGTTGAATTTGCTTCTGCGGTTCCAGAGGAGAAGATGAAAATGTGATTTTCCCATAGGGTCCAATGTTAAACCCAAGTTATGTTTTTTATCAGATCAGAACAAAATGAGCATTTTTAGTGAAGGACCTGAAGTACATCATTCCTGTAAAGTTTTGTTCAATTTGCTTCAGCGGTTTCAGAGGAAAAGATGAAAATGTGATTTTTTCCATTGGGTCTAATGTTAAATGTTAATAATCTACCCAACATTATCAAAGACAAAGTACCCAACATAAATTGTGGATAATATACCTAATATAACCAAACACAACGTACCCAATATAACCAAAGACAATATACCCAACAAAACCAAAGACAATGTACCCTACTTAACCATGGACAATGTACCCAACATAACCAAGGACAATGTACCAAACATAATTTGGATAATATACCTAATATAACCAAACACAACGTACCCAACATAACCAAAGGTAATGTACCCAACGTAATCAAATACAATGTACCCAACATAACCATGGACAATGTACCCAACATAACCAAGGACAATGTACCCAACATAACCAAAGACAATGTACCAAACATAACCATGGATACTGTCCGCAACATTACCAAAGACAATGTATCCAACATAACCAAAGACAATGTACTTAACTTAACCATGGACAATGTACCTAACATAACCATGGATACTGTCCGCAACATTACCAAAGACAATGTACCCAACATTACCAAAGACAATGTACCCAACAAAATTTTGGATAATATACCTAATATAACCAAAGACAATGTACCCAACTTGACCATGGACAATGTACCTAACATGATTTTGGATAATATACCTTATATAACAAAGATAATGTACCCAACATAACCATGGACAATGTACCCAACATAACCATGGACAATGTACCCAACATAACCATGGACAATGTACCCAACACAATGTACCCAACATAACCAAAGACAATGTACCCAACATAACCATGGATAATGTCCCCAACATAACTAAAGACAATGTACCCAACATGACCAAAGACAATGTACCCAACTTAACCATGGACAATGAACCCAACATAATTTTGGATAATATATCGAATATAACCAAAGATAATCTACCCAACATTATCAAAGACAAAGTACCCAACATAAATTGTGGATAATATACATAACATAACCAAACACAACGTACCCAATATAACCAAAGACAATATACCAAACATAACCAAAGACAATGTACCCAACTTAACCATGGACAATGTACCTAACATAACCAAAGACAATGTACCAAACATAATTTGGATAATATACCTAATATAACCAAAGACAACGTACCAAACATAACCAAAGACAATGTATCCAACGTAATCAAATACAATGTACCCAACATAACCATGGCCAATTTACCCAACATAACCAAAGACAATGTACCCAATATAACCATGGATACTGTCCGCAACATTACCAAAGACAATGTATCCAACATAACGAAAGACAATGTACTTAACTTAACCATGGACAATGTACCCAACATAACCATGGACACTGTCCGCAACATTACCAAAGACAATGTACCCAACATAACCAAAGACAATGTACCCAACAAAATTTTGATAATATACCTAATATAACCAAAGACAATGTACCCAACTTGACCATGGACAATGTACCCAACATGATTTTGGATAATATACCCAATATAACCAAAGACAATGTACCCAACATAACCAAACACAATGTACCCAACATAATTTTGGCTGATACACTAAAAATAACCAAACACAACGTACCCAATATAACCAAAGATAATGTCCCCAACATAACCAAAGACAATGTACCCAACATAATTTTGGATAATATACCTAATATAACCAAACACAAAGTACCCAATATAACCAAAGACAATGTACCCAACATAACCATGGATAATGTCCCCAACATAACCAAAGACAATGTACCCAACATAACCAAAGACAATGTACCCAACTTAACCATGGACAATGTACCCAACAAAATTTGGATAATATACCTAATATAATCAAAGACAATGTACCCAACATAATCAAAGACAATGTACCCAACATAATTTTGGATAATATACCTAATATAACCAAAGATAATATACCCAACATAATCAAAGACAATGTACCCAACATAACCATGGACAATGTACCCAACATAACCAAAGACAATGTACCCAACATAATCATGGACAAAGGCCCCAACACAGTCTTGGATAATGTACCCAATGTAATCAAAGAAAACATACCCAACATAATATCAGAAAAAGAAAAAGTGCACAACATAATCTTAGACAATGTAATTTTTAAATGCAACATACAAATTACATTTGTAATCAATGTAAACACTTTCATTTAGTGCTTATAAAGTCTCACAATTAACCACTTTCAATCCCTTTTGTTGAAGGAAATTTGTTACATTGTACATTAAATGTACTGCTTGACTCTTTCTATTCAACTGCCAGGTGAATCTTCCTAGGGAGACTTTAAATTCAGAGTCAGTTTAATCTAATTTGGACTTTTGATTGATGATTGATTAAATGAAAGGATGAAAACTAATCTTATTTGTTTGGTAAAATGTAACTAAAAAGTAGCTTCTAAAATAAAAAAAAAAATCTTTTATACATAATCTACTAAATAATCAAGGACAAGATAATTATTATCAGCACTGAAAGTGTTACTTCTTTTTCTTTTGAATGATGTTCCAAATTTTTTTTTTCAATGTCTCCCAATGGCGGTATTGAAGGAGGCCATTCTTTTCTTTACTTGTTTTTATTGCATTCACGCATTCCTCAATTCCTGGAGTTGTTAGAGTTTTTTATGTTCTCTGAGAAAAAGACATCGATTTCTTTTACTTCTGAGGTAGTCCAATTCTTTCTTGATCCTATAAGATAGAAAAATATTTGGGTACATTAAATCAATAAAAGCTCCTCCTAGCGGCAGCAAGATACAACCACAGCAAGTTAATGATTTTTCTTTCTAGCAGTATTAGATTTCATGGGGGTATCAATGCTAGCTTCTGAGCAATAACTGAACAAAGAGCGTAACATAAATCGAAATCACCCAGAATTCGTCGAAAACATCACGACGTTGCGTTGACGTTGTAGTGTTGAATAAGGTTTTTCGCCAGTTTACACCATATTTTCTGTATTTGCCTTTTTCTAACACAAAAACTAGTATGGATACCTGGTAAGAACCTGATACCACTAAAAAGAAAAATTTCACACCATTATTATATTATTTTTTCATACAAATTCATAGTTTTCATGACATAAATTTAACCTAATGAATTAAAAAACATCATTATTTTTAACCAATTTCATAAATTAAAGATTGTTATCCAATATTTTAATCGGTTATAATTTGAAACCTATTGCACTTATCAAAACAATTTTTCCTGTTCCTGACGTAGGCCTGAAAGGTCTTTTTTGTGCAAAATATCACCAGAATCAGTGAGGTGACTTCGACTTGACCTTAAAAAGTACCTTATCCCACTTGCAAAAGAAGGGATCATCAATGAATATGTAGTTCTTTTAAAGACTGACTGATCCTATTACCAGTGTTAATCTAAAGACTCTTACCACTTTTACCAGTCATTTTAGTTTTTTCTTGCACCTCAACTTCATCTTCAAATGCAAAGTCATCCCTGTCTTCAACTGAAAGTGCACAAACAGAATGATTACTACAGCAAAACAACGTTGTCCATCAAGGTTAATAGGTAACAAGAATGCTACGCGAAGCCAAATGTCCCCTACCAAAATTGCACTAAGTTGATAAAGTGTTATAACTCTCTTAAAAATAGTCTAATCAAAACGGAACTACAATATCATATAATGGTAAACAATCCTACCAAGTTTAAGCAAAATCTGTAAAGAGGTTTCCGAGGAGTTGCATCTAAAAAAACGTGACGGTGACCATTACTAAGTCTTAATTATAACCTTAAAATTAGCCTAACCGAATTTTTCATAGCCTTGGGCAATGTGGCAAATGTGAATTTTGCACACTGAAAAGTAGGTCAGACGAAGCAACCAAAGCATACATTGTACTTAGTATCCGTAGGTGCATCATATGTACCAATGTAGTTCATCTGGACCTTGTAGTTTCCCCAGAAGTCTAACCAGAGTCGTTAAACTGTAAAATGTAGGTCAAATACAGGATCAGGAGCATGTGGTGCACTCAATATCCCTAGGTGCATTATCCATCCAAATATGTTGATGTGTACCATGTCAGTACCCGGTAATGGACTTTTAACATTAACATTTTTCCTAACAGGACGCCGATGATATCGCATAAGCCCCCTCTCACTTCATGAGGTGATCTCAAATTTCTATTACAGTGAATGTCATGAATGTGTTAAAAGTACGCATAATGCATAGCCTACATGGCATATGGCTTGAATACCTACCATAAACAATTTTGGTATGTAGTCCTCATCAATAACTGTATCATCCAATTCTGGTGCCTCACTGTTGTCAGCTTCATTTTCATCTGTAACAAATATATATACATGTATATAAAAGACATTGAATCCTCTCTGCTATACACACAGCTGATCTGCACGAGCACCTATACATCATGTACTGCGTTACAACCCTAGATTAAACCTACGAGGAGGTATCACCCGGTTACCGAAAGCTATATTTTTATATAGCCTAGGTAGCCGCGTGGTCTAGGGCGCTGGACGTAGTGCAGGCGGTGTTGCCATAGATGTCACAACAGTGATGGTTCGAATCCCGGAGAGGGAACTACCAATGTGCAGATCTAACAATGTTGGGCTGATTTTCAGACGTATATATATATAATTCATCAAGCCCAGTATAATGTCTCACGATATTATCCATTGGACAGGTATAGTATGAAGAGTTGTCACATACTTCAGACAACTATATAAAAATTATAATATAACTTTGTGTGGCGGCATTCCTTGTCGAAAGACATTGAATCCTCTCTGCTATACACACAGCTGATCTGCACGAGCACCTACACATCATGTACTGCGTTACAACCCTAGATTAAACCTACGAGGAGGTATCACCCGGTTACCGAAAGCTATATTTTTATATAGCCTAGGTAGCCGCGTGGTCTAGGGCGCTGGACGTAGTGCAGGCGGTGTTGCCATAGATGTCACAACAGTGATGGTTCGAATCCCGTAGAGGGAACTACCAATGTGCAGATCTAACAATGTTGGGCTGATTTTCACACGTATACATGTATATATATATATATATCTTTTATTGTGAAAGTTCAATTGTTCTTGCACAGAATTATATATTAATAATTTCATTGTGACGTAATTACATGCTTCTAAGCCAATGGCATTGTGACACGTAGTTAAGTTGACTTTTATGTCGCACACGAGACACCTGAACTAGTCAATTATATATTATTGAGCGAAATTTATTATTACTTCATGCATGGGTTATTTATATCGGATTAAAGTACTTAACAACTGAAATATAATTATAAAAACTGAATGCATCTTTTTGTAGCTTCATATGCATGTAAAAGCGTGGAGCGAAGGCACATTTTTTGTATGAAGCGCTTTATATTTTTGTTTTTGTTTTTTTTCCTATCTATTTTTTTCTGTGTGTACTGTATCAAATGATTGATTATTTTGTAACATGATCTCATTGTTTTGGGTTCAGCCCCATTTTGATATTATTTTACATGTATATATGTTAAATTGTTTGTTATGCAATATATAATTGTTTTGTTAAAAGGCGATCTCAGGTACATATTGTTTTTTTTTAAATGACAATTTTTTTTTTTGAAGCATTTACATGATTTATATGTACAAAATGTTTTTTTTTTAATTTTGTACGATGAAGAAAGAAAATTTTTATGGTGCTATTATATATATATATATATATATATATATATATATATATATATATAGATATATATATATTGTGTGTGTGTTTAGTATACATGTGTTACTGAACAGTGGAAGTTCAGTTTTTCTTTCGAGGTGTAACATTTTTAAGAAATACTTTAATATTTTTATGTTCTTTTTGTACCTTTTCACACAGTACGTATACATTATAGTTATCAGTTTAGGGGTCAATTAGTACAGATTAATTTCATCAGGCATATTTTGGTAATTAGGGCATTTCATAACTATTTCATCAGAAACTTACCAGTTATTTCTAAATTATTTCATCAGAAAACTTCTAGAAACCAATGATGTTATTTCTATTTTAAGTCAATGAATAAAAGGGCAAATAAAGAGTAAAAAAGGGAGAGAAAGAGGGTTAGGTAGTAGTCGCTGAGCAAGAGTTACTGAGAGCAGTAGTGCTAGGATACAGATTTTATAGGTGAGCCTGAGATCGGTTGTATATTTTGTATTAAATGTTGAACTGTTGAATTTACATGATTATTAATACAGTGTTGAAATTTATATCAGCGACATTGTTTCTTAATTTATCCGAATAAGTTTAGAAAGATTACACTCAGGATCCAGCAAATTTTATGTAACCAGGGCTTTCCAGAGCTACCAACATTACTCGGTTGGAAAAGCCCTGAATACGTGCATCACTTGTGTCTGTCGTTCACATGTGCTAACTTGGCGTCTGTCATTATATTTGTCATCACATGTGCTAACTTGGCGTCTGTCATTAGATTTGCCATCACTTCAGCGTATCTGTTGTCTATTTCTGTGGATGTGGAGAATTGTACATTGTGGACACACCTAGTTTTTTTTTACACCTGCCCGTTCTATTTCGTTACAGTACTTTAGCTGGATGGGCGATGCCTCCTCCTCTCTCAGGATTGGCCTTTTGCCGTGGTCTTTAAGGATTATGAAGGAGATGCATGGCTTGAATGGCGTAAGTTAAATAGTCTTTAAGATTTCTTTTCACCGGTTATTACGATGTCCCATTTTAACAGCAGATATAGGAATAATGAAGTTGTAAGTTTAATCAACTTATCCTGCAGTGTATCAAGACGGGAAAACTTCTACAAAAAATTTGTCCGATATCAACAAGTTGTGATTACCGCTGTAAGTTTCTACAACGCACGTTGAGTGATAATTAATAAGATGATTGAAAACACTATATTTAACCTGTTCTTTTTTTCCTTTCAATCTGATCGTTATGTCTTATCTTGATAACTTGAATCGACATGATGGGCGGTTGATTTTGTACAACTTGTAAGGCAACTGATCTTGGCAGATGTCTAAATAGGATGTTACAGTATAAAACAACTAGTATTGGAACTGTTCTCAAATGTGTAGATAATATGTAAAAGTGTGTAAATTGTAAGGAAACTGATCTCGTGAAACGTTTAGATAATATGTGTAGTATTTGTTGGAAAATGTTCAAAAATTAAAGTGACAACAAAAGTCCTAATCGATCAAAGGGAGAGACCAGTAAGGAAAATCCGTATAACATTCGACTGAATCAGGGAAACACAATCCAACACAGAACATTGTTGGCAAGCCGCCATATTCCCGACTTTGAACGGGCATTTGATATATAAAATGGTGGGTTAAAAGAGGTTGCATCAGCCTCCCGTTTATATGACGATTAACTATAGCTTCTCTGTGCCCAGATTGTGAAAAATGTCAAAGCCATAATATTGTTAAAACTTAAAACTTAAAATTTTTTCACACAGGTAAAGTGTTTTTGTCCACCAGCAGAGGCATCGACCCAGTGGTAACAAATAACTAAATACCGAAGTTACTGCAAATTCATTTTCTGCATATGCGCATTTCGACAACTTATGTCTCTTCAGTGCAGATAAAATCTAAATGTTTGGAAGACCATTAGCTCAAAAATATTCAAAAACTGATAGAGAACAAATAACCAAAATGATCTAAATGTAAAGCCAAAATCAGCTAAGGACAGAGCTTTGCATGAGGGAGATACTCCTTAGTTTCAACAAAATTTACAAAAATTTAGATATTGTAAGGTTTCAAAAACAATCTGCTTTCGCGTCAGCACCGAAGTACTGACTACTGGGCTGGTGAATACCCTCGGGGACTAACAGTCCACCAGCAGAGGCATCGACCCAGTGGTAACAAATAACTAAATACCGAAGTTACTGCAAATTCATTTTCTGCATATGCGCATTTCGACAACTTATGTCTCTTCAGTGCAGATAAAATCTAAATGTTTGGAAGACCATTAGCTCAAAAATATTCAAAAACTGATAGAGAACAAATAACCAAAATGATCTAAATGTATAAGGACAGAGCTTTGCATGAGGGAGATACTCCTTAGTTTCAACAAAATTTACAAAAATTTAGATATTGTAAGGTTTCAAAAACAATCTGCTTTCGGGTCAGCACCGAAGTACTAACTACTGGGCTGGTGAATACCC
>MJUU01050712.1:5516-22401 GCA_002080025.1 Modiolus philippinarum | reverse complement strand
TATTCTTTGTCAGAGTGAACGGTATGAGAACGTAGTTCTAGGGGTAAATAAGTTTAACACATGTATCATTTAAAACTTTATTATATCTACACCAGCAGTTAATTTCTTCATCCTTTCACATGTTGGGTTGTCGTTTTGATAGACGCATCAATGTATCTTTGAAGTCTCTTCAAATAGTTCCATTGATTCAAAGTTAGATACAATCCATGTATTGTTGGTTTTCCATGAATGAATTGTCGGAAATCAATGATAGTAGATTTTTGATGTATACAAACACTAACAAATAATTCATTGTCTGGTAACTCAAACTGCTTCAAGCATGTTGAATCATTAAACTGGTATGCAAATGTCGGCCCCGACAGTCTGATACAATCGGAGCTATTGTGTGCATTTTCCATTTGGTACATAGAACTAGTAAGTGCTAAAGTTGCGCTTAACAGAGACAACAAAATGGCAAGTCCGATCACCTTAATCGAACCTAAATGAAAGTCATAATTTCGATATATGGAACTAAGACTGGATCTTATGCTTGCAAACCTACTTAAAGGTTGTATATTCTCTTGGGAAAGCATGTTGCTGTAACCAATGTCAGAAACAACTGACAGGAATCGACAAAGATAACTATTTATCTAGTCTATAATTTCAAGGGTGGACATTTTGGACTTATTCTGCTAGGACACCATCTTGATGACGTGTACATTCCTTTGACGTTGCAATATTAGTTGCTATGGCAACTAAGTGGTAGCCATCTTGGATTGCATCACATTCTTTTCTTGATGAGGCGTACATTCCTTTCCTGCTGCAAGACATGTTGCCATGACAATTCTTTGACGTACATTGGTTGCCATGACAATTAAGTGGCCGCCATCTTGGATTGCAAGAAACTCAGTTGAATTCCCAATAACACACTACTTTTATAACAGGTGGGCTTGTGTCTGAAATTGGATCTTCAGAACCATATTAAAGATTTGAAACCAAAAATATGAAATATAACCTATTTCAGTTATTTTCCTTTGTCCTAAAGGATTGATTGATTGATTGTTTGATGTTTTACGCCAACTTCAGCAATATTTCAGCTATATTGTGGCGAGAACTGTTAAGTAATTTGAACAATTATAATAAATATATAAAATATCAATATAAAACCATTAAAGCTTTATACAAGTAAAACAAGAGTGTAAAATATAAAAAAAAATTAAAAAACATTATACAAGAAATGCCAGTTTAACTGTTACAATATTACAACTTTAAATTAAATCCATTTAAATCTTACTAAATAAATTGATTGCTTTCAAAATTGAACAATTTTGTCGCCACCGAAATTTGTAAATAGGTCTCTAAGACAATCAGCTGAATAAAAATCACGACTGATATCGGCAACATCTACACACTCAATTAAAACATGTTGAATTGTACAATTGTCCTTAAAGGGAGATAATATTTTTGTCAAGGGAGATAATTTGGACATTAAAAATATAACTAGAATAAGTTATTTAAAAAAAATAACTGATTTTGGTTGTGCCCCTGACTGGTTATTGGATATCTGTTTTCCAGATGACAACAGATCTTTCTCTCTACAACTAAAGTTTGTTTTTCCTCTATCGGATTTGACTTTACTACCGGAGTTGACATGTTCAACACGGCGGGTGTCTCATAAGAAGCAGAAGATGCTTACTCTACCGGTACACCTGATCTCGCCCACGGTTTTTAATGGGTCCGTGTTATTTATATGTATGTATGTCTTCATTTTTCTTTTTTCTGGTGTCCTTGTTTTTTAGTATTTCCGATGTTGCGTTTGTCCATGGATTGTTCGTTCTTTTGAAACAAAGGCAGTAGAATACCGAAGGAACAAGGGAAGCGATGACTACAAAAATCGGAGTCCAAAGACATGGCAAAAACGGTAACAGATAACAACAAAGACAAAACAAGAACGTGAGACAGCTACAATGCACGGAAATAAAAAGATAACATTAAGAACTAAGGCACTCATAGTGTGAACTCCCATGAAAACCGGGAGTGACATCAGGTGCTCCTGAACGGTTCGGTTCTCACTTAATTTATTACCTAATTTATCTATTTGGTATATTCAAATACTAGTACATGTATTTTTTATGAATACAGATGTTGTCCAAATTGTAACCTAAAGATTAAAATAAATTGCAGTCTTGGGATTTGTCTTGTGTTCAGTAAACTTGTCACCATTAGTCCAGTTTTTCTGTTTTATATTGAATTAAGAAGAAGTTCTTGCAGCTTTGAAATTTGATATATATACACCCTTCCCTCCAACTTTATATATCTGATCAACGTAAGGTAAGTTCAACGTCATGACATGAAAGAAATGAATGTCATAATCACAGTTAATTAAAATTCTGCAGATGACCATTTTGACAACTTATGACTCTTTAGAGCAGACAAAAAATGAATTTGGTAGAGCAAACAGCATACAAATTTTGAAACAATATTTTAAAAAATTGGTAGGTTCAATGTAACAATGGTAGTCAAATGTCTTATTCTCTCAATTGGAAAAATCTTCAAGCAGCCGAGTGTACTACAGAATACAATTAATCACAGTCACGTGTATGTTTTAATTTCATTAAAGGTCATAAAGGAGTGCTTAAAACTAATCCAATCAAAATGCTTGGACCAAGGGCATCATGGGGTCAGTGTAACAGACATATCAAGGAGACCATTGAACAGTGCAATAGTACTTGCCAGTGCAACAAGACTGCCTTGTTCTGAATAGATTTTGAAAATGGTAGAAAAATATATCTATTTAATAATTAAGTTCAAACCTTATTAATAGGTAATACATCAAATTGTTTATTAATGCTGTTAGAATCTTCGCCTCTCCAACCTTTCTTCTGGCGTATTTCATCATGTCACGCCCTTATCAGAAATCGCAGGAAGAATATCCTTCTCGTTTGGTGTATGCGGTGAAATATATGACATCCATTGTATACCGATGTTATTTTGTCTATGTTAAAATATTGTAAATGAACAAAAACGATAGACAGGAAACTCATATTCAACGACGATAACGACCTCGTAAACACCGATTCCTGTCGCAGCCAATACACAACAATGAACTCCAGATCCACATAAGACATTTCAATATATATGATCATCAGTTTTATTTTTCGAAGAATGGAGTTGTTTTACATAAACGGGAATGTTGAAACCAGAGGCTCCCAGGAGCCTGTATCGCTCACCTTGCTTTCAGTTGCCACAATCAAGGTAACATTGAAAGTTATACAGTTGATCTTCAGTTTCTCAAACTTTCGTAGCTCAAACACCTCCAATATCTTGAACTGTTTTTAAAGTCTGATCATGTTTTACTATATTTCTTTGTTGGGCTTTTTTGACAAAAAACTTTCTTGCTAAGGACCACTTTCGACACCAGTTTTAAAGTCGAGATGTCATTTTGTAAATGGCAGTCAACAAACAATTTTCAACACCGGTTTTGAAGTCGCAACATCAATATCTACTTGGAAATCAAATTTCATTGAAATCGGACAATGTTGAATTTTCCCGCCGTTTTTGGCGGCCATTTTAAAAATGACGGTCAACGAACATTTTTTTAACATCACTTTTGAAGTTACGACATCAAGACCAAGTTGGATTGATTGATTGATTGAATATTGTTTAACGTCTACTCAGCAATATTTCAGCTATATCAAGACGAGAACAAGTATGTTAATAAATAATCACTTTGAAGTATGGAAAGGGCCATGGGACGGGAAATTCTGACTGCCACTGGAAAAGTAGGGTGAAATCGTCAAGGGCGGGGAATTTAGCCTTGTAGCCGATCACCTACGGACCACCCCAAAAAGAGCTTGCTACAAGGGTTCTTTAACCTGCAGGAAGCGTGGCATTTCTTCCAACACTTGGACCTGAGTTTACATCCCATCCGAAAGATGGGTTGTGTATTTATCCGCACAACCACGGAATGGGTCCTATTTCTATATCCCGGGACCCTCGGGGTCAGCCTCCGTTTAGGAGGGGTCACACCCCGCAAGCCGGAGATACTAGGTCCTATTTCTATATCCCGGGGTTCCCTCGGGGTCCTCTGTTAGGAAGACTCATACTCCAAGCTCAGAGGATGCTGCTGGCCTATTCATAAGCCGGGACCGCGCACGGCGGACCAATTTGGAAACCAAATGTCATTGAAATCGGACAATTTTGAATTTTCCCGTCTTTTTTGGCAGCCATTTTGAAAATGGCGGTCAACGAACAATTTTCAGTGTACATTTCACAGTTGATTCGTTACTGTCGGGCATGCAGTTTATACAGTGACTTTTTAGTTAGAGCAAAAACACTGTCCCAAAAGCTGCTTAGTCAGGGATTTGTTCAGCCTTTGTTACTTTCATCCCTTCAGAAATTTAATGGCCGTCACCATGACTTGACAGATATGACGTGTCTGTGTCCCAAATGAAAACGGACATTTTCAGCTAGATATTACGTCTTCACGGATTTGACATAATCGGATTTGACTCAACCCTGGATTGACTCACTGATAGTGTGACGGGTGCCGCTAGCGGAGCAGGACATGCTTACCCATCCGGAGCACCTGATGTCACTCCCGGTTTTTATGGGAGTTCACACTGTCAGTACTTTAGTTTTTCGAGTCGTCTTGTATATCATACTGTACAATTTTAGTTTTGTCTTCGTCAGTGATGTTTGTGCTACCGATTTGTCCTTGTGATTGTTTGAATACTATAAAGATTTACCAAAGCTTTTCAAAATTTTACCATGGTACTGTTTGAGGGTTAGAGAAGTAACATGTACCATGGATTTCAATTGGTTTTGTCTAAGGGTTAGAAAATGGCATTAACCAATCCGCAACCAAACAGATCTTTCAAAAAATATATGCCTCACTGATAGTGTGACGGGTGTCGTTAGCGGGGCAGGACATGCTTACCCTTCCGGAGCACCTGATCTCACTCCCGGTTTTCATGGGAGTTCACACTATGAGTGCCTTAGTT
The DNA here is from genome assembly GCA_002080025.1 of Modiolus philippinarum. Classification (NCBI taxonomy): domain Eukaryota; kingdom Metazoa; phylum Mollusca; class Bivalvia; order Mytilida; family Modiolidae; genus Modiolus; species Modiolus philippinarum. The sequence goes on along the minus strand of MJUU01050712.1, from coordinate 17,419 downwards.
CTTAATGTTATCCTTTTATTTCCGTGCATTGTAGCTGTCTCACGTCCTTGTTTTGTCTTTGTTTTTATCTGTTACCGTTTTTGCCATGTCTTTGGACTTCGATTTTTGTAGTCATTGCTTCCATTGTTCCCTCGGTATTCTACTGCCGTTGTTTCAACACCGGTTTTGAAGTCGCAACATCAATATCTATTTGGAAACCAAATTTCATTGAAATTGGACAATGTTGAATTTTCCCACTTTTTTGAAAATGGCGGTCGAGGAACAATTTTCAACATCAGTTTTGAAGTAGCCACAGCATGGGAAACATTTCATCAATTTACACTTAACCTTCACCTTCTATAGTTTTGGAAATAAAAGATGAAAATAAGAAAATTTTAAAAATTCGGTGAAAAAGGGCAATAACTCCTACAACGGTTTATGGATTTTCTTCAAAATTTCAGGGTGGGTAGATCTTGATATGCTGAACATTTTTGCAACTTACACTTCACCTCTATCTGTTACACTTTTTGAAATAAAAAATGCAAAAATTTTGGAAATTTAACGGAAAAGGGGCTATAACGCCGAGATGGGTTTTCAGATTTTCTTAAAAATTGCACAGTGGAAAGATCTAATCATGCTGATCATTTTTACTCCATGTCAGATTTTTGATATCTGTAACGGTTTTCGAGTTATTAGCCAAAAACTGCAATTTACACTTATGTTCTATTTTTAGCAATGACGGCCATGTTGTTCGACAGAGAGACAAACTGAACATCAGATTGAGAAGTCATACCCTGATGATGATTCAGGCCAAGTTTGGTTAAATTTGGCCCAGTGGTTTCAGAGGAGAAGATTTTTGAAATTGTTGACAGACAGACAGATGGACGACGGACGCATAGTGATGGCAAAAGCTCACGTGGCCTTTTAGGCCAGGTGGGCTAAAATGAGAGATATATCCACGCAATCAATCTGAGAAATTTGACTTGCTCGTTTTTTTTTTCGAAGATAATCAAGAAAGAATTCAAGAAAGTTCTAAGAAAACGCTCATTGAAATGGTACTTAAATGTTCAAGCAAGTGAAAATGGTGAAATACGAGCCAGAAGGGACCTTTGATAAAGCACATCCTCATTTTCGTAGTAGTTAACAAACACTCCTCATCGGTCATGACTGAATGCAAGTTTTCAACTTTGGAAGCATTTCTTATAATGGGAAGTGGATGACAGAAGAAGTGCTACAACTAGATGTATACATGATTACATATAGACATCTAAACGGGACAAGTTATATGAAACTTTCGTTAACTCTCCTACATTTTCAGTTTAATTAACATTCAAAACAATGATAATTGATGGTGTTTTTTGGGAGTATTTTAGCATGTTTGTTTCCCATTCCTGGAGAGAATCCGGAATATGTGCGACATTATTTACCCCATGTAAATATATTAGATATATCCGGTATTGACACCCCGACATTCAAAGGTTTAAAAAGCAAAATGCCATTTCAGTAAATGTATTTGGTTTTGAAGATGGCGAGATTTATCCACTACATATTACGAAAACAACTTATCCTCAACTTGTTAATTTGCTATGTCTTAAAGATAAGGAAAACAGTCATTACGTTTTGATAAAGGATTTTAACCGATTTCTGTCTAAAACGACGAAACATAATTCAGCTCTTTTTTTCTGTTATTATTGTCTCCACGAATTTCAAGATGAACACAGATAAAATGAACATAAGGAAAATTGCCAGAATTTTGATTTTCAAAAGATAACTCTGCCCAAAAAGGGTGAAAATCTAGAATTTACACATTTTGCAAAGACTGCTAGAATGCCATTTGTAATATATGCAGATTTCGAATGCATTACAAAAAAGGTTGATTCTTGTCTCCCGACTCCTGATTTTTCATACTTCCAATTACCAACAACTTGATTGATTGATTAGTTAGAGTTTAACGTCCAATGAGCAATATTTCAGCTATATCAGGACGAGAACAAGTTAATCAATTCAAAAAATTGAAAGTATCAGAAGAAAGAAATAAAGGTGGAAGGGACAACCTGGGCAACGACTTTTGACTGCCACTGGAAAATTGGAGAAATGGGTAGGGGCAGGAAATTTAGCCTTCCATACGACACCCAGTGCGTCTGCTCTCTTTAGAGAAATATAGAAGGGGTCTTTATACTGCATGGAGCGTGGCGTTCTCCACACAGTTTGGCTACAATGGTTCGCGGTCAGGCTTTCCGTATTATGACCTGACTACCCCGCATAGACAGGGCATTCCCCTATCCACCACCTAGGGACGCGCCCGGCAGCTCTGTAGCCGAAGCCCCTGAAAACCGATTCAGGTGCCGGGACCAACAATTTGAGCCATATAGTTTCGGTTATCAAAGAGTGTGCATTGATGAAAGATATCTAAACCCTCCTGTTATATATCATGGTGATAATGTTGCTGAAATATTTTTGGATAAGCTTTTTGAGGAAGAAAGGGAAATAAAAGAAATTCTCAGTAATATTACACCTATGACACTGTGTGAACAAGATAAAATTAACTATAGAAATGCTAAACTTTGCTTTGTCTGTAAGCAATCATTTACACAAAACAATCAAAAGGTTATAGATCATGATCATTTAACTGGGGAAATTAGAGGTATTGCGTGTAACAGATGTAACTTGCAAATTAAAACTCCCTCTTTTATTCCTATTTTTTTTTTTTCATATCCTAAAAAATGTTGACAGCAATATTATGTCAAATTGGTAGATATAACAGTAATTCCAAGAAATATGTAGAAATATCTATCTTTTTCAATAGGAAATTTAAGATTTTTGAATTATTTGCAATTTTTACAAAGTTCATTAGGAGAACTGGCTGAAAATTAAGCAGGAGAAGGAGAATTATATTTTAAATGTTTAAGTAAGTGTCATCCAAATCCTGAAATCCTTTCTTTTTTGCTTAGAAAAGGTGTGTTCCCATATGATTTTGTAGATGATCAAAAGAAGTTATCCGTGACCAGTTTACCTCCGAAAGAAGATTTTTTTAATTTGTTAAGTAATTCACATATTACTGATGACGATTATGAGTTTGCACAAAATGTTTGGGACATACTTGATTGATCTACACTTGGGGAATATTCGGATAATTATCTTAAAATGGATGTATGTATTTTAGCGGGTGTATTCGAAAGATTCAGAGATATCTGTTCGCAGGATTATGAATTGGATCCATGTCATTTTTTCTTTACCACACCCGGTTTACGTTGGACTGCAATGTTGAAAAAAACTGGAATTTGTTTAGAACTGATAACAGACATTGATCAATTATTATTCCTCGAAAAAGGTGTAAGGGGTGGTGTATCAGGAATTTTTAACAGCTTTAAAGAGGCAAATAACCCCGATATCACAAAAACTTTCGATGTATCCAAACCTTAATCATATTTAGGGTATTTTGATGCTAATAACCTTTATGGTTGGAGTATGAATCAGCCACTTCCGCATGGTTTCTTTGAATGGTGTACAGAAGAGGGAATAGAAAATCTAGATTGATTGATTGAATATTGTTTAACGTCTACTCAGCAATATTTCAGCTATATCAAGACGAGAACAAGTTTGTTGATAAATAATCACTTTGGGGTATGGAAAGGGCCATGGGACGGGAAATTCTGACTGCCACTGGAAAAGTAGGGGAAAATCTAGATGTAAACAAAGTTTCACATAACAGTAAAACTGGGTATATTTCAGAAGTAGATCTTGATTATCCTGAAGAATATCACGAAAACCATATTGTACATTATAGGAACCTTCAATTATATTTGTCGTTAGGATTAAAGCTTAAAAAAATTAACGTTTGAACAGAGTTGCTGGTTAAAAACTTCTATTGATTTTAATACTGAAAAGAGAAAGCAAGCAAGAAACAATTTTGAAAATAAAATCTATATAAACTTTTTAATAATGCAGTATTTGGCCGAACTTTGATGAATGTTAGAAAACATGTTGATGTAAAACTATGTCAAACTGAGAAAAAATTACAAAAATACACTTCGAAGCCACCATTTGAATCATGTAGAATATTTCAAAAAGATCTGGTGGCCGTTCAAAACAAACGCGTGAACATTTAAATGAACCAACCAGTGTACTTGGAATTTTGTATTTTTGACTTCAAAACTATTATTGTATGGATTTTATTATTTGACTATGAAGAAAATCTATGGCGAGAAAATGACTCTCTGTTTTAGTGACACTGATTCATTTCTGTTTCACATAGAGACAGTAGATATATACCGAGATTTAAAGGACATTGAAAACTTGTTTTGGTTTAATCTGCACTGATGAGACATAAGTGTTCGAAATGCGCATATGCAGAAAACAAAATAAAAGTAACTTCGGTATTGTGTTGTTTGACAAAAGTAATTATCAAAAGGAACATTTTTTTGTATAGTGAAGGAAATAAAAAAGTTCTCGGTAAATTCAAGGATGAGACGAGTCCAATTCCAATTTGTATGTCTAAAATCTAAATTATACTATTTTACAAACAAAGACTCAGAAAAACATGCCGCAAAGGGAATTTCAAAAGCTTTATTTAGGAAACTAACACACGAAATGTATAAACAATGTCTTTTTCAAAAACATACAACCATGTAACAACGGCAGTAGAATACCGAAGGAACAAGGGAAGTGTGTGTGACATGAATTTGATAAGAAGTGTAAAACATGTTTTATATGCCCTAACTATTAGCAAAAAAGCACCGTCTCCTTTTTATGATAAAAGATGGATTTTAAAGATGGTATTTCTACACGTCCCTATGGGCATAAGGACAACAAATAAATGTAAAGTTTTGTACTTTTTATCATGATGGAAAAGCATAGTTTGCCGATAGATAATGTAATATATAGTTTATTAAAGTTTCATCTCTATCAATTATTTGTTAATGATGATTTTCTTTGCATCAATGACAGTGTACTTAAAAAAACAGGACATGAACCACAAGGAAATAACCGCGTCTAAAGAGACTATGATATCGAAATAACGATAAGCCAATTTCAAAGCAACAAACCGATGAAATAATACAAACACATTTGCTCAATACATCCAATTTTTCAAACACTACAAAAGGAATATCTAATAAAAACAGATGAAATAGATTGAAAAAAGATGACAGGGGTAGACGGAATGATATTAAGACTGGCCACTTCCATACCCCAAAGTGATTATTTATCAACAAAGTTGTTCTCGTCTTGATATAGCTGAAATATTGCTGAGTAGACGTTAAACAATATTCAATCAATCAATCAATCAAGTATTTCTTGTAATCCAAATACACATTTTCAAAACAATGTCGGAAGAGAACCAGAGAACATGGTACTAAGACTGGTAAAATCAATGGAAAATGCATTAAGCTGTTGTGGAATCCATTCAGTAAACCATCTGCAACATGTTTAGAGTTTGATATGACAGTTTTCGTACAATTTTTTCCTTGATGTTACCAGTCTTACTATTGAGTATTCATTTTTCAACCAAATACACATTTCCAACATAATAACGAATAAGAACCGGCAAACATACACAGAATATGGTAATAGGACTGGTAATATAAAGGCCAAAATGTATTGAAATGATACGGGAACCATTCAATAAATTATGTTCAGTGTTTGGCAAAACATTTACATTCATTTTTTCTTCGATGTTACCAGTCTTCGTAACATACCAGAAATCAGTTATAAAGGAATTTGATATCCCTTGATATTACAATTACATTGGAATGATATTTGAAACAATAAAAAAGTTTGAATGCTTATTTAATCAATACACAACAAATGAACAATACTCCCATACTATTGAATCCAATACTCAAACGAAACATTTACATTCTGTTTTTTTTTCATTTATAACCAAGGATTATGACACACACACACACACACATTTCCATCCTTACAGTAAATTAAATGAATATATTTTCCATGGGTACACTCATCCATTTACCTTTTCCCCATTTACACAAATTACACACATACGCATTTTCATCCAGTTAAAATAATTATTCCACACATACACAGTATAAATCCAATGAACCGGACAGTGAATCAGACGACGTTTTGAGTTTTTTTTTTCATTTAAAGTTTCCATTTAAAAGTTCTCGTAGAACGCTTGAATTTAATTGGTACTCTCCTGGGGAATTTGCTGGAGAAATTGGGTCATATTCCCATTCTGAAAAAAAAAAAAAACAACAAAATCAATTAAAAAAATACTTTGAGATGTTCCTCTCCTAAAAACACTATACAAGTAGCTATCCAATCAGATCATTAAATTACATCACGTGATCGTAAATAGCGTGGGGGAGTATAACTGATTACAAGTGTTCAAGTTGAAAGATGTATTCAATCAGAGTAGTGTACTTTTTGTGCTTATTTGCTATTTGTTTCGGTTGTAAAGAGATGAATATGAAAGATTGCTACCAGATGGAGTATATCTTAGACTGTACAACAGACCAGACAGAGTTAACATTTGTTGGTGAAGTTCCATCGACGGTAGATACAGTAAGATTTGCATTGATAAAGAGTGTCAATCAAATACAAATTGAAGTCTATCCTTGATTAACTTTACAACTTCATTTCTCACCACTGGATTTATGTGCATTAGAATGGAGATAAAAAGACATTGAAGTTATGGTTAACGACACTTCTAATATGGCTCTTGTTAATTGTCAACCAGTATAATACTCGATAACCGTATATTTCGCACATGAGCAAATGGTCTCGGAACATGGGTAAACGGGATGAAAAACGACAATGTTTTAAATTTTGTTCGTCTTAATTTGTGAAGAAATAAAAGTAAAAATATGTATAAAGAATAATTTGTAAATAAATCATGCCATTCAGACACGCCAAATGTGTATTTTTCTTGCCTTCGATTTGAATTTTGAACTTGCATCTGTTTGAAAACGTCAGATTGTGTATTGTGACGTCATAGACACAGACAACAACGAAGACGGGAAATCAGCCTTCTCTTAGGTCGCATCAGAATGGAAAATTCCATTTTGTGCCATATAAGAATCGAAATAATTCATGGCAGGTATATGGTTATTGTCATTTAACCATGAGCTGGGCCTTTATATTCGTAAATTTAACCCCTCGCTAACGCTCTGGATTAAATTCGAATATAAAGGCCCAGCCCATGGTTAAATATCCAATAACCATATACCTGCCATGAATTATTTCTTAAATTATGTATGGTATGTAGTTCATTCTTATTTACCTCATTATCGGTTAGAACTGCTACATCATAATCCGGTTTGTTGACAATGGGACCGGATCTTGGTCCCACGATGACCACTCGTTTTTCAGTTGTTTCATCACTTTCATTTGATGACGGGGTTATAGTCAGCATGTTTCGTTTCGTTGTAACTTGTAGGCTGAAAAAGAAATGACAGTAGAATGACATGGTAAATTAAACTAAAGTTATCAAGAACGGGTTAAGGACCCTAAGGGTCTATATGACGTCATTATATAAAACTTGGGGTCTATTTGACGTCATCAGGGTCTATTTGAGATAGACCCCAGGGTTCATTGAAATAGACCCCGGAGTCTAATATAACGTCAATATGAAACTTGGGGTCCATATGAAATAAACCCCAGAGTCTAATATAACGTTATTATAAGAAACTTGGGATCCATTTGTAATAGACCCCAGGGTATATTTGGTTAGTTTATATACCACATTTTCAATATAACCTTATCATATAAAATGGAGGTCTAACGACTGTCATTGAGATCTATTTGAAATAGACCCTAGGGTCTATTTGAGGCTATTTTAAATAAAACTAAAGGACATATTTGAAGTAAAACCTAGGATCTATTAGAAATAATTATGTAATATAAATCAAATTTTTGAACATTAACTAGCAAAGACTATATGCTATACTTAATAAAATAATAATACTCACCAATATCATTGCTCATTTCATCCTTGTGGTTGCTTTCTTCCTCTTAATGATGACATTACAAAAATGTACCTGAAGAATTTCACTGTCATGTGTTGTTAATTAAATCACATGATCAGACAAAATGCCCCAAGTATTTTTTTTTTCTTCAAATTATGTTCTCTCTTTATTTATCTATAATCTACAAAATAACAAGATAAAATTCATTGGCACATTATAAAAAAATTATAATAATAATATAAAAAAGACAATTCATTGTAAAAAATATCAATAACAATTTAAATAATCAATGGGACATAAGGAAAACAATATATGGAATACTGAATGCTTTTTTTTCATGCATTTGTTTTATCACATATAAATATAACTAATAAAAAACAGCTTAATATCAAAAATGAAAATTATTATTCCTGAACTTTCTATTTTGATGAGGTAGTTACTACTCCCAACATAAAGAGAGGATGATTATATTATAATAAAAAGATACTAAATTTTTTTTTGCATAAGTTGTTAAAGATTATGATTATCTTCCCAAAAAAAAAAATTCTTTCAACAAAGTAGAAAAAAATTAAAAATCAAATTGAGAACATATTATTTGTAGGAAAGTAGAACTGATGGCAGACAGATGTATTTACAAATAAAAGGAATGGTATCATTAAAAAAATAACAAATAGTAACACCTGTACTGTAATGTCTAAAAATATAATAATATATACAACAAAAAAATTTGTTTAAAAATGTGATCTACTTAGTATATTATAGAACTCCTGTCCAAATAAAAAAGAAGAAAGGGAAATAAATTCAACACATTTTTCAGTATACACAATGATGTTATATGGAAACTTTTATTAAAAAAATCTAATCTATCTGGAAACTTAAAAATCTGACTTTTAACTGACTAAGTCAACGTTTCAACAATGTAAACAACCTTAACTATTATGACTATCAAAACTAAATAACTAAAAAATAAATCCTGCACAACAAAAATATCTACTGTTTATACTACTGGTTTTTTGCTTCTGGTCCGGAATGCTACAGTATCTGTGTAAGAACTTTCGAGTGAAGTATGCACACATGTATCCCTTTCATGTGATGCTTTTACAGTAGAATCAACTTCAGTTGATTTGAATGATGATGACTGTTGTGGTCTATTTGTGGATGATGTGGATGATCTAGGTAACACTGTTGTTGAGGAATCTTGTGAGCACTTGATATCAGACAATTCTATCTCCTCTGGTTGGGATGATGCAGAAACCAGAACTGATGAAGAGGCTTCTGATGGCCATAAAGGGGTAGAGTGCATAGGTAAGCCTGATAAGCTTGATAATGCTGATGTATTTGTAGATGACCGGGAAAGGTTTGATAACAAATGAACAAGGTGATCATAAGAACCATCATGGAGGCTATTAGCATGGGAAACACGTTTGGCACACACTAGTACAATGACAATGGTTATGATGACCATGAACAATAGGATGCAAATCAATACTGAAAAAAAAAACACATTATATTCCATATATTAAAAAAACATTAAATATTACTACACAAACTAGCATATTACAATAATAATACAACTTTAGTAATCACACTATCATATAAATATCTCATGGGTAGTTAGTTGTTGGTCTGTAAATAGGATTCATCATAATCAGTTCATGATATTTCCTTAATTCTTTATTTTTTTTTAACTTTCGAAAACGTATATAAATGCAAACAAAAACAAAATATAGTAAGCATAACTAAAGGTAATCCAACTGCTAGGGAAAGAAGCAAAGTGTTGTGATGTGTAATAACCTGTTTTGTTAAACCAAGGTATCCAGTCGTAGTACATATATCTGAAAAAAAAACATTGATGATGCAAAGTTTGTTCTATTTTACTACTGTTATTGTTAATTAAAATACTGATTATCTAGCTGTACATAGTCATCAACACAATGATCTTTTTTGACACAAAATAATGCTGAACAAGGATCATTAGATCAAGAAGTTAACTTATGATCCAGTTTTTATTTTAACTGAATGTTTGATATCCTTTTCCTAAATTTTGTTAAATGCTATTTTATCATTATATATGTTACCAACTTGGTTACCTTTTCCTAACTGAGAGAAAATCTCAATGGTTGTAACACACACACACACACACACACACACACACACGTCTTAGTAGTTAACCTTAACTTAATGTAACATAATTTATAAAACATTTACCAATAATAGAAGTGTTTGTTTCTGAAGTGGTGGTATCGATTTTTATCCTCCTTGTTATGGGTACTTCCGTTGTCCCTCTTGGTGACCTTGATAAGATGATATGCTCTGTTACTTCTCCACTAAAAGTATCTGAAAAATTGTAAAAAAAATACAAACAAGAAAATAAATCAAAATATATAAAACAAATTTAGGTATTCATTAATAACACAAAATACTTTGCTCAAGAACAAAATCATGGTTTGTATAATATTGAAGATTTTAAAAATATCATACTTACCGGGAGCGTTCGTCAATGTTTCTGAAGTGGTGGTACTGGACCTTATCCTCCTTGTCACAGGTACTTTCGTTGTCCCTCTCGGTGACTTTGTTACTTCTCCACTCAAAGTATCTGAAAAAATGTAAAAAAATTACAAACAAAAAACATAACTCAAAATATATAAAACAAATTTAGGTATTCATTAATAACACAAAATACTTTGCTCAAGAACAAAGTCATGGTTTGTATAATATTGATTGATTGATTAGTTAGAGTTTAACGTCCAATGAGCAATATTTCAGCTATATCAGGACGAGAACAAGTTAATCAATTCAAAAAATTGAAAGTATAAGAAGAAAGAAATAAAGGTGGAAGGGACAACCTGGGCAACGACTTTTGACTGCCACTGGAAAATTGGAGAAATGGGTAGGGGCAGGAAATTTAGCCTTCCATACGACACCCAGTGCGTCTGCTCTCTTTAGAGAAATATAGAAGGGGTCTTTCTACTGCATGGAGCGTGGCGTTTCTCCACACAGTTTGGCTACAATGGTTCGCGGTCAGGCTTTCCGTATTATGACCTGACTAGCCCGCATAGACAGGGCATTCCCCTATCCACCACCTGGGGACGCGCCCGGCAGCTCTGTGGCCGAAGCCCCTGAAAACCGATTCAGGTGCCGGGTATATAATATTGAAAATTTTAAAAATATACTTACCGGGAACGTTCGTCAATGTTTCTGAAGTGGTAGTACTGGTCCTTATCCTCCTTGTCACAGGTTTTTTCCTTGTCCCTCTTGGTGACTTTGTTACTTCTCCACTCAAAGTATCTGAAAAAATGTAAAAAAATTACAAACAAGAAAAAAAAACAAATTTAGGTATTCATCAATAACACAAAATACTTTGCTAGACAACAAATTCTAAAGTAGGGATGGCAGGAAACTCCTACAATGACTATCAACATCAACACGACATCCCCACCAAGCGACTATCTCAAAATACCTAACATATAGTAAAGACAACAAAAGACATAAATAACTATAGGAAATCGGAATAGCCAGACTTGGTACCGGCAATAACTGATAAGTCAGCAGTTAGTATCATTTTGAAGATTTTAAAAATATCATACTTACCGGGAGCCTTCGTCAATGTTTCTGGAGTGGTGGTACCAGTCCTTATCATCCTTGTCACAGGTAATTTCGTGGTCCCTCTTGGTGACTCTGTTACCTCTCCACTCAAAGTATCTGAAAAAATGTAAAAAAATTACAAACAAGAAAATAAATCATAACATATAAAACTAGAGGCTCAGACACTGAGCCTGTATCGCTCACCTGACAAAATGCTGAAGCAGGGTTTTCAATGTTCTGCATGGTGGCCATGTTTTTTATGTGAATTTCCCATAGGGCCAAAATAAACTATGTTCTGTGCTGGTGGCCATGTTTTTCATTGGATCGGAATGAAATGAGCAATCTTTGTTAAGGACCTTCAGTTCATCATTCTTTTAAAGTTTGGTTGAATTTGCTTCAGTGGTTTCAGAG